>OY720680.1:130629551-130931618 GCA_963170755.1 Amphimallon solstitiale
AATACATTAAAAAGGCTCTTCCTTACTTCTTCCTTTATCACCTAAATTGTTTGTTAAATCTTGATAATTATTTTATAACTTTATTAAGTGCTTTAATTATTCTGAAACATTCTTTTTGTTTTCAAATATGGCTCATGTTTAATTTTTTTTTTCTATACTATCCCATTATTCATTTCTTTTCATATTTATACTTGACAATTCTATTTACTGGTGTACATACTTATATTACCTTCTCTTATGGTTTTTTTTTTTTTACAAATTTATTTACAATATGGGAATGAGAAAATAACTTATATTCAACTTTTTCTTTTTAAATTAATACTAACTAATACTTATAACAGTTCTATAACTAAATTAAACTAATATAAATCCGTAGTTCCATATCTAAATTCCCTAACTGGTAATCTCTCTCTAAATTCATATTCTTTTTTCGAAAAACAAGAACTTGTCTGTATCCATGTATATTTATTTCATCATTATCTCTTTTATTCACTAATAAAAAGAGAAATTTAATATGCCCCTTTCTTATCACTTTATTAACCGTATCTGGTCATGCCCCTGTCTTATTATAAGGTATTTATGTCCTCCTAACACTTCAGTACTATATGACTATTTATTTTCTAATAAACAACAGGTCTCTATTTGTCAATAACTTTTAAAATTTTGAGATCTACATGTTACTTGGATAAGCAGGTATCGTAAGTACCTTCAGAAGACGATCTCCTTTCTTATCTTCTGTCCTGACTAAAACTTCCTAGGTATAAATTATTATGATTCAAAGAAATAATGTCATTTCTCCTTTTACAGTTTAATCTCCTAATATTTTTCTTACTTTGGAAAGTAAGGTGAATTATCTGTCATGTTTTATCATTGTGGATGATTTGTCGTAATAAATCATTTTGGATGATTTGTCGTAAATAATCATTGTGGATGATTTGTCGTATTTTAACGTTGTGGATGATTTGTCGTAACTCAGAATTAGGAAGTGTCGTTACTCACTTACACAATACAATCTCCCAATATTGTGTCTTACCTATAGTCGGAAGATTTAATATAACTCAGATTTAGGAAGTGGCGTTAATCACTTTCACAGTACAGTCTTCCTAATACTGTGTCTTACCTATTACATGTCCTATTTATATTCTTGGATGATTTAACGTAACTCAGAAAGGAAATGTCGTCACTCATTTCACAGTACAATCTCCAAATACTGTGTCTTACCTATAATTTCGGAAGATTTAATATAACTCAGATTTAGGAAGTGGCGTTAATCACTTTCACAGTACAGTCTTCCTAATACTGTGTCTTACCTATCTGTTCAATACCTTCCTGAACTTGTAATGTAAGTTCTCCCCCCTCTTGTACATTCACATCCTGACCTACTTCTTCTTCACTGTCACTAGATGATTCAGATCTATTTAATCCAAAGTTACTCTTAGATCTGGTATTCATTTTAAATAATTGTAGTGCACAATTTCTAATATCTTAATATGTTTGTACTGACTTTACTGCCTTTGTAAAATGTATACCAATGTTACCGCTATTAAAACAATAAATAAAATATTTGAAATATGTTATTGCGAGTCTTATTTTAATTGCTCCACGTTGGGCACGCCATAAAATGCACTAGGGAGGGTAGATATTATAATTGTAAATACTTATAATCGAATATAAGCCAAAATAATTCAAATCTTGTTATATTATTTTTTATAATATCTCCTCTCTCACCTAGTCATTCAAGTTTACTAAATATAACCACTGTTAATTATATGCCAATATTTATGTAACACTCAGTATATAGAATTTACTGTATCTATATACTATTATATGAGATTTCAATTTTTCAAAGCTCAGTATTTTATTTTAATATGCCCAAACACTCTCTCAGTTTTCTATTTATCCAATTAATTTACTATAATTCTTTCCTTCTTAATATATTTTAGATATGATAATTTATCTCCAACAAATTCAAATAATTACTTATCATGCACTTCTTTACTGTAAATAAAATTTCGTCAAATGAAACCAGTATTGATTTTGACTACACAGTACTTGCAGTACATTAATTTTTATAACGATGTAAGCATGGCATTTGCCGCTATGAACTGATCGTAACAATAACCTCTTAATCTCATCAAATGAAATTGTTAAAAATATTCCTTGTGAATACGTGATGAGTTTTTCTAAAGTATTATTCCTTTACTTGGATACGATTGTAAGGTATGTTCACTTTTCCCATCAAAATTAAACTTATAAATGTTATATTGTTTTGTTTCTCTTTTAGGTTATCGACACAACAAATCTCTATTTATAAAATAAAAGTGTCTTGTACCATAGTTCTATTTTACCAAATGAAAGAAGAATATCACTATAATAATCGTTTAATGGCAAAAACTGTGTAAAATATGATTCAAATAATTATACAACACATTTCCAAAACATTAACAAAACCAATTAAACCTGTCTAATATAACCTGTGCTACTATTGACAACATGAAGGATTATTAAGAGCTTATCTACTCGATAAGGTATGTATGAGAATTAATTTAATATAAATCTTTCACTTTAGCATTCATATGCATATACAAATCCAATAATTTATAGAAAATATCTTTACGATCAAATATTCAAATACTTAAGTAGGTATATTTTAGTTCTCAAATTACGAAAATTTACTAAATGTACACATACTGATATTTATGATTTAAAAAGAGATTTAAAACCTTTACATAGAATCTTTATACAATCCTCTTTATAGTATTCAGTATATCTTGATCACTTTAAGGTATTTTTCTCGAAGACAATCATATAAATTTAAACTGTTTCTTTAAAATAAAGAAAATATACAACCTCCCAATAATATTGCTATTCTTTCTTGGTGTTTTTCAAATAATACAATCCACTTTCCTTGCAGGTTCTGGCTATATGATGTTGGAAATTTTGTGTATCTTCTTCGTACAGATGAACAGCCTTCCTGGACTCGTTATATACCTGGGCTGATCCTCTGGTTCTCTATTCTACGTGTTCGACAAAAAACAGGATGTATCTTGTGGTGACCTTGTACATACAGGATATCTTCAGGAACTGGAACTTTGTACTGCACGTGTGATTCTGTCTGGTAGAAATCCCTCGTGATTATAAAATAATATGGACCTTTTCTACGGGTTCGACAAACTGGATGTATCTTGTGGTGACCTCGTAAATACAGGATATCTTCTGGAATTGGAACTTTATACTGTACGTGTGATTCTATCTGGTAGGAATCCCTCGTTTTTATAAAATATTTTGGACCTTTTGAGAACTGGAAATCCGCTTAGACCTCTCGTACAACTGATAAGATAAATACTCCGCTAGGACTTTATACTTGATTGGTAAGTTTTTATTTTATTTTGCTATTTCCTTTTCTTCTAAAATTTAAATTGATTTATTATTTTATGCTTCTTTACAAATATTTTTTCTTCAAACGTCAAATTATTATTTCCAAAGCTGAAATAAACACTTTTCGCACCAACTTTCGCGGTTTTCGTGATTCTAATGTACAATTTTCGGAATAAAACTTTAATTTTCCGAAAATTACACGCACCTCTTTTGAAAAATTATTTTTCAATTCCTCTCGTTTTGTTATATCTCCTAGACAACCTTTTCATTTTTTATCATTACCTCCAATCCTTTTCTAATACTTCTTGTTCAAAATAGTTTTTTAAACATTTAAATGATTAGTTTCAGAGCTTCCAACTTTCAGTAAACCTTCTGTATTAAATCTCTATTATTTTATAATAATGAATTACTAATATTTAGCACTTCTAAATGCTTCACTAACAAAATTTTATGTAAATGTCAATTTTGACAGATCCGCTTATTCAAACTTTGCCCGCGTAATTATATGCCAATTTCTATCCTTCATATTTTAATATTCAGCATTAATTTACTTTGCTTAGCAATATTTTAAATTAGACAAGTTTTACAAAGTTATAAACCACATTTTAACAAAAATAATAAATTTTAAATCTCCATTTTCAGAATTTAAAGAAAATTGAGGCAACAAAGAACTTGATCCACTACTATTCCTTCAAGAATTGTCTACCATATGAATGTACTCAACTTTACAATAATGAACAACTATTATAAGTATACACAACTGTTCTTTTTAGTTTAGATATTTTATTTTAACCGTCAATAAATAAAATAGTAAAATAAAATAATCCTTCAAATTTTATCAATAATATACAATGCCAGTCATTAATATTTGTTCCCCATTTCAATATATATGCATTCCATATCAAAACTTGTTCACCACAATCCACCAAACCACATTAACATGATAAATGAAAATATATTTTTTATAGCAACACATTTACTGAAACTTTTAAAATTATTCTTCTCATCTTGTTAATGTCGTCTAAAATTTTGATAAAATTGAAATTATCAATTAATACAGGAAATGTTCGGAATTTAAAATTAGGACTGTAACAATATGCTAAAAAATTTATATGTAAATATATGTATTTACATATATATATATATATTTTGAGTTTATACCTGCTCACCCAAAACGTGAAAAATAATTAACGAATACGATTATGTCCAATCAAAACCAATAATTAATATATTTTTCATTAAAGAGTAACTTTGTGTTATCTATAACTGATCAAAAAACTGCTCTAAAGGATGAGTCAAATAAAATTGAGAAGTAGTCGTGATTAGTAAAAACATTCTCTTTCTGAAGTTTTACATCCTAATTTATTGTGTAGGTGTAATGCAGTGTGATTGGTTATTTTACAAAAACATTCTGAATAATCATTACATATGCAAAATATGATTTCAATTCTTTCAAAAATGTCTCCTGCAGCATCATAGGTATAGTTTTCAGTGATGTTCATAAACATTATTGGATATTCTCCCTTCGTGGTTACAAATAATATTTTAACAACATTGCTTATCCTTATATGTGTCACTTTAAATCATATCTCTTGTTTATAACTGTAATACATACATGAGGGGTATAGAAGCACAACCGGCAATCTTCGCTCTAGCTACTTTTTCAGGAAACGCATTTGAGTGAGAGAATGTTTAATATTTATGAAAACACTTACACCTTTTACTTTTTAGTTATTTCGATGCTTCTGATTGCTGTCATTGTAAAAAAAAATATTTCAATATTTTTGGAATAATTTAAAATTTTAATATGGGAACTGTTAGTTTTGCTTCCAACTAGCGGATATTGTCGCTTTTGCTACGTACTACTTAAATCAAAAATATGTTACACTGTCGCTTTGACTCGTTTTTAAATAAATTCATTTATCTGTTTATAGTAAAATTCACGTATAATTTTTCGAAATATTATCCGCAATGTGTCTTTGCAGATAAGTTACAAAATGTATTACGGACTATTCCAGTCAATATTATTATACACTTTAATTTTTTGGAGGTCAAGTGGTCAAATCGATCAAGTGCTAAAAATTCAAAAAAAGGTGCGCCGACTAATCGACAGAGTCCCAAATCGTGCACACTGCAGGCAGCTATTTGTTAATTAAACATAACATAACGACTGTATACTCGTTGTATTTATACAATCTAGTAGTGTTTTGATTTAGATTGACTTTATTGAAAAATAAAAACCATCATTACCCGACTCGGGCGGCGGGAACTATTCCGACCGGAATTTGAACGGTTGACGATATGCCAAAGTTGTGCGGGCTACATGTGTTTCAGTAGGTGGTACATTCGGGAAAAGGTTTTTTACATCGAATGAAATTAATTTAATGTTATCAGGTAACTTAAGATCTTTCGTATTATTGATTATTTGAAAACTATTTTCGATACTATATTTAGGTTTGAATTTCGTATGCTTAATTATAATATCTATCAAACATTTTGAAACTTTAACTGCTGGTGCTGTAACATATGAACACGGATCGCTGATCACTAATCTACTTACATAAACCGAAAAAATGATTCGATTTACGCGAATCAATTTGATAGATAATAGTCAGTTTTAATAAAGATTTTGATATTCTTCACGTCGAAAATAAAAGTATTAAATTAGATTTACTAGAGATATTAGAAATTAATAAATATAAACATTCAGACAACCTTTTAAACGATCAAGTTGACCTAAACTCATCACCATTGCTAAATCTGTTCAGTTAGTAATACAGTTTCCCTAATTTCACACATCTGTTAGCAATATATTTAGTTACATGTACTTTTTGTATAGACCCAATAGTTTTAGACAAGAAATTGTTCTTGATATATTAGTTCTAAGAATTCCTAATAACAGAAAACTATATATAAGAGTTTAAGTGTAGTAGGTAGTTATTATAAAAAACTCCGTCAACAAAGCCAAAGCCACAAGACTCAAACTCTGGCCACTCATTGGAAAACACAGTTCGCTGAACACAAGAAACAAGCTACTAATATACAAACAAATTCTCCGTCCAAGTATCACTTACGCAGCCCCGATCTGGATCCATGCAGCCAAGACACATCTAAACACCATCCAAGTATTTCAAAACACAACACTTAGAATATGCCTGGGAGCCCCATGGTATATGTCAAACAATCAGATCCACAACGAAACCAATATTCCCTCGATAGCCACATACATAAAGGAAATCTCCAAAGACTTTTATAATAAGACCGAAAATCACTCAAACTCACAGATAAAAAGAAGCTCAGAATACCCATCAGACTATCCATGGAAGCATAAGAGACCTAAAATGACCCTCTAACCACATCAATAGCTGAAACAGTAAGGCCTTAGAGCCACCATTTTTACAAACATCAACGACTCCATCCAATAAGATTAAGAGCAAAAAGCTAGAAGGTTAGCTCAATTCTACCAAAAGAAGCAGCAGCAGCAGCAGCAGCAGGTAGTTATTATATGCGAATCTGAAGAAGATACAGTGTAGCGAAATAGCTGTTGTTGTTATTAAATATTAAATACAGTGTAAATCATAAACATTTGTTTGTTTTATTTCACATTATTATTATTGCCACTATTACAGAACCAACGGAAGAACGCACGCTTCTCTCTTGCCACCAGAGACTACCAAAAGTATTGTGCAGAAATGTGTGCCCACGCTAATAGTAAAAACACATAATTTCTTACCAACGAATAATTTTAAGAAAAGACTGAAGATTATGGTTTTGATAACTTGCAAAAATTTTTCATCTGCAAGTTCTAGTTTGTATATAGCCGTATTCAAGACATTCTATGTAAAAATTGAATACATTTTATTATCATTACTATTAATTTATGTCTACTTGGTATATATGGCAATCAGTGAACTAAAATCATAATTAAAAGTATTCACACATTACATTAAATGTTAAATCAAATTCTTCGTACCTATACCTCCCTTATTTTTAAGAAATATTTCTGGTATGACACATGCTAACGATTTTAGGGTAGCTTACTTTCTCTCTCTGATGTATCTGAAAACAACAAAGTCCAAATGTAAGAGAGTTAAAGAAGTCTGGAATAATAAATTAAGTTACAAGAGATTTATGTTTGAAGCAATGCGCTTCATTCATAATAAAACTTGATACAATATATGAAAATGCAAACATAATATTCATAAACTAAAAATTATATGAAATAATCTTAAACTTTAAATTGGCGGTTTTTTTGGTTGGTAATGACAGTTTGGGTTCTATTCAGTTTGGCTTTGTTTCAAGTAAATCCACCAAAATTTTAATTAAACATTTACAGTAATATATCAATGAGATAAATAGACAGCCCTAAAATTAAAAAATTATTTGTAGCGCATTCCCAGTTTTGACAAAGTGACTCATAAACAGCATCGCATCATGTTTACTACTTCACAATGTTGGACCGAAGTTTTCCTTGTCTAGACACAATATGGTTTACGCATTTCACGAAAAGTAATAATTCTAACTTCAGTTTGTACGTAAAGTCTAAAAATAAATCAATACTTGGGTCTTCTCACATAACAATTTTTTCGGGAGCCTAGCGTTATGCGCTAATTTTCGGGCATATTTTCAGGCTCCAGAAATGGATAATTCGGTCATTGTACGGCGTGTCATATAATACTCCGTGCGGACACATTTTTTCGAAAGCTGAAATTTTTGATTTTGCCCGGTTTATACAAATATGAGCTTGCTATGTTTCTCACTGAGGATGACACCCAATTTACCGGCAACGACGAAATTTCTCTCACTCTTCGGCTTTCTTTAGCGAGTGCCACATTATATGACTATACGTATATACAATAGATAACCTCGGGGGCTCAAGGAAATTTCAAGTTCTAGCAGTTCACGGTTTAAAGTAAAACCATAAAAATTATTACATAAAGCAGCCTTGTAGAAAATTCTTTGACTAGGCACACTGGTCTTGTGTGTCTTTTCATTTTAGATATTCTTGTATTTTTGTAGTTGTCATTTAAGTTTGTTTATCTTAAAAAAATTAATATTCTTCTTTGTAGTTGTGTAGAATTTGTAGAATGAGGAAGTATTTCTATTAGTAAATTTCATCGATGGACAAAATTAGTGGACAATAATTTACTTGGGCCAACATCTATAAAATAACAAAAAATATGTCTTCCAATAACTGTTATTTTTGTCGATTGGAATTTAGAAGGACAGAAGGAACGGTAAAGTGTTGTGTATGTTACTTCTCTTTGGTTTTAACCGAGGGGGAAACCGCTGAGGGATTATGGTGTACACCCCGTAGGAATTCCAGGAATTATTTGGAATTATTGGAATTATGTGGAATTATTTGGGATTATATCGGATTACATGGGATTATTTGGAATTATATCGGATTACATGGAATTATTTGGAATTATGTGGGATTATGCGGGGTTACTTGGTAGAATTACGACGGATTTCACGGTCATTAGAAAGAATGTTTTTGTATCTATTGTCCTGTATAATCAACAATACTTTATGATATCGAATCATCCCTTCAAATTAAACGTCATGTCCATAGTTTAATCTGGTTTAATCACAATAGTAAAAATCAAATTGAATTTTAACAGAAAGTGCCTTTGGTAGTTTTTCACTTCCACGAATGACGCCTTACGACTCATTACTTGAACATACGATATTTTGTGGGAAATTGCTGATCGTACACTATTTCGAACAGGTTTGAACCGAGATTTGAATGCGTGCGCGATCCATTCGGCATTTTATTTATACAAGTCAGTGTAATGCGGTGTAATGTGATATTCTTGGATGTTATGCTGTTTATTTTTGCTGCCACTAAATTATTGCACAGATAATCTTGAGGATAATTTTCACAGCTGAAATCAAGTATGATTCTCACTTGAAATCTATTACCAAGTCTTACCAAGAGAGTAATTGTAATTTGTAAGAGCCCGTTCTTTTCTTTAGATGGAAGTTTCACAAACAGGGGCTGAGTGCTTCACCGAAGTTGAAAATAAGCTAAATATTTCCGTGCCTGTCTGCATAAAAAATCTTTTAAGGATCAATGGATTTACTAACGCATAATTACTTGCTCAAATCACAGATGATCTTGGAGACGGACAAATTTATGGCCGAGACAGTACCAACATTAATTCCCAAGGAGGAATACGAATCGTATTTGGGAATATTTTCGAAAAAACCAGAAAATTTCAAACTTATACAATGTCACGGAAAATTAATTACCATAATTTCCAGCCATTTCAAAAGAAACGTTCTACAACAATCTAAAACGCAAGATAAATCCCTTGCAACAAGTTCGTGCACTGAAACTTGCAGCTTGCGAGCGAAGATGTCGGCCGAGACCTCAGTTAATCTATAGTATAGTATACAGTAGAACCCAGATTATACGAACAATTTTCTTATATGTTAATCGTACTCCATATTATCCGACCCCTGATTCTTAATTTTATACGAATTTTTTAACAATATCGGTGTGAATATTGTCGAAGGTTATTTTTCTTTTCAATTAGTGTGCTATTCATATGGCTATTACTCCATTTCTGTCTAGTGCATCGAGAGTATTACACATTCATAAGTTAGCTACGTGCTTGGTTACGAGGTTAGTAAAAATGCCAAATTTTAAAAAACCGTAGAATAATTATTATTTAGAAAAAGATGCCAAACCTTTCTCTAACAATCATTTATCGTTTTATATATATATATATATATATATACCTATTTTGATTATTGGAGCACGATCCGATCCGCATTAACTCGGATAATACAAGTGCTACTCTACTTGTTGTTCTTGAAGATGAAGAAGTATTAAGAACGGATTTCAGAATAAAGTTTTGCTTTACTTTTAGAGACAAGTCGACAGGCAAGTATTACATTAGTGGGTGCATCAGGTTCACAATCGGTAGTTACCTACGAGATCCCTACAATCTCCCAGAAGAAACTTCTCATGTTTAACGTACTATAAGAAACTGGATTAAACATAAGTGCATCAACCATGAACAATAGTACTCTTTCAAAAAAAAAATTCTGAAATCTTTTTCGAAAGCACGATCCGATCCGCATTAACTCGGATAATACATGTGCTACTCTACTTGTTGTTCTTGAAGATGAAGAAGTATTAAGAACGGATTTCAGAATAAAGTTTTGCTTTACTTTTCGAGACAAGTCGACAGGCAAGTATTACATTAGTGGGTGCATCAGGTTCACAATCAGTAGTTACCTACGAGATCCCTACAATCTCCCAGAAGAAACTTCTCATGTTTAACGTACTATAAGAAACTGGATTAAACATAAGTGCATCAACCATGAACAATAGTACTCTTTCAAAAAAAAAATTCTGAAATCTTTTTCGAAAGCAAATATGGAATACGAAATGAGTTATATTGTGTAATGAGATGCTACAGTAAAAGTTACTATAAAATTCAAAAATATGCGCAACAGCCAGGCCATTCTAAGAAATGGAATTTTGGAAATATTTATCTGGACATATAAGTGCTTATTCTACACCTTATTCCGTATCTAAGACCACCGACACACTAAAATCAAAGTTAAGTCCATCTTTGACAAGTAATCCAAAGAAAAAAAGTGAGAATAAAGATATTAAGTGAACATGCTGAAAAAGGTAATCCAGCTCATCAAGTGATAAGTTTGTCACAAAATTCAAAAGATAATAAGGCAGCAAATGATGGAAAAGCTTGCAAAGCAATAAATATTATTAGCAATACTCTCATTGTTCCTTCGTTCAATAATGATATCAAACAAAAAAAACATCCTAGCAATATTGAAAGTTATATATTACTAGCTCGATTGCTAGTGATAATTCTTTTGAAGAAACGAAATCAGGTAAACCAGAAGCCTCATGCTCGAACTGGAAATCGTCTAAATATCAAAGAAGTGAAAGAAGAAAAAGAGCGCGTGAAAGAAGTACTTCTTGTCAGCCGACCCAGACACTAATAACATCTTATTCTGAATTTTTGGATACAATAGTTGACATGACAAATGATATTGTCAAAAGACACAACGATGTCGGGACGGAATTAAATCTTGCTGTGGAGAAAGTAGCCATGACACAACTAGGCAACGCCGGTGATCATTTCACTAACTGCAGAGGTAAATTATTGAAAATGCTGCTAGACCTTTCAGTTGCGAATTCGAGATGAAATCGAGGAGTAAATCGAAATACCTATGATCATACTATAAAAGAATTTGCTCTGTATTTGTATTATATAGGCGGTAGACTCACTCCTATACGAAACGTTGCAGCAAAACTTAAAAAATGTTTTTCCAGCAATTTCCTCATTAAATAGATATATTGTTGATAACTACACTAAAACTGAAGAAGGAATTTTCGATTATGATGGACTGAGTCAATTTTTGGATGACAGACAACTACCTAAAGTTGTATGGATTTCCGAAGATGGAACTCGTTTAAATGGAAAAATTGAGTTAAGTTGCCATTGGTAAATGGGTTTCCTAGAACAGATGAGTTTCTAGCCACGTCGCCAAAAGCAATGAAAGAAAGTTTCTCAGGGGGAATTAAAGCAAATTACGCTTACGTGATTATGGCGCAACCTTTATCACCAGTGGCACCAGCCTACTGCCTTGCAACTTGTGGTATTGACAATAGGTTTACTGCTAATGATGTTATGCAGCAATGGCAGGAAATTTGAGTAAATGCCGAAAAGCGGGGAATTGCTGTCCTAGGCTTTTCTTTCGATGGCGATACACGTCCCTAAAAGCTATGCAGCAATGCGCAATACTTCCCCCAGTAAAAAAAAAACTGCGAGTATAAATTAAACGACTGCTTCTCAACTTCTTATGTTCAGGATACGGTTCATATAGCCACAAAATTACGTACAAGATTCTTGAACAATAAAATCGAATTACGAATGAGTGACTATATTGTATGTCCTAGCTACTTGCAACAGTTGATTTCGACTGTTTCGAAGGAAAACATTTCCTTACAAAAGCTGACCTGCAACGAGAAGATAAAATGCATTTTCTTGCCGCAGAAAAAGTGTGACTCACCTGAAGTAGTCCGTCTGTTAGAAGGCATATCTGAAAGTGAAGCTACAAGTACCTATCTAAACCTTATGCATTTAGCCCTTTCATCATATTTAGATCCAAAAAATTAGTATTAAGCGCCGTCTTTACAACATTTGGTATGTTGTGTTTTTCTTAAGAATTCGGCAAAAATGGTTAATAAGTCATCCTAATTTTAAACTTGCAAATAATTTTATTACATCAAATTGTTATACATGTGCAGAGTTAAATGCTCACGCGCTTGTAAACATCATCTGTAACTTTCACGATAATCCTCAATTATCGAATGAGATGTTTCTTCTTTACCTATTCAGCAGTAAACCATGTGAACAAATATTCAAAACTACGAGATCAATGACTTCCACCTTATCAACCGTAGTTAACTACTGTATGAAGGACATCATGCAACGCTTGCACAGAATTAAAGCGATCAATAGCATTCTACATGACTTCAAAGACATATTTACTTTTCCTAGGGAAGCAAAAAGGCGGATTTCGTCAGCTGATGTTCAGGTAGAGAGATCTTGGGAGACGACCACTGACTCTGCATTTAACTGCAAAACATTTTCAAATGAATGCATAAGAGTCAATTGAAAATGCGTTACGAGATGCCATCGAAAATAGCGATGACTGTTGAAAAAAACAGCTGGAATTTTCTGTCAGTTGTGATGGGAAAGTCCGAGATGGAAACAAATATTCCCGAGAATGTTCCAGATGACTGTGAAATGGCAAATGATGAAAATATTGTTACCTGCACAGAAGAGTCAAATAAAGTTTTTCAATTATTTTTAGCCCTGGGTGACTCGGCACACGACCAGGAACAGAGTACTACATCAGGAGATGAAAATACTACACTTGAATTTCAGAATGACCTCAATTTCAAAGATTTTTCGTCAAGAATTGAAAAAGAAGGTGGGATATCTTCGAAGAAAATTTATAAAACTGGGCTCTTTGTTACAGTAAAGGCCAATGGAACACCTGTAGTCATAAAGAAGTCATCCTTATGTTGGCTTCTAGACAATACAAAGGGTAGAGTCAGTACAGATCAACTGCGTCGATTTATAACCGTAAATAACAGTAAATCAGCAGAAATGATATTGCCGTCATTTTCGCAATCATATAAAGACAAGTCGCGACGAAAAACAATATTTAAAGCGCGATGTAATTCAAGAAGCAAGAAAGGTTTCTAATATATTACTGGAGAAGGCTCGAAAGAAAGTGAGGACGATGATTGGAATGATTTCAGTGTATCATATACTGATACTTCAGATGTGGAGACATCTTCTGATGGTGGAGAAAATCGGGGCAGGGAAAATAAATCCCATCACAGACCCATCACTCAGTGGTCTTATTAGGTGTCATTGAGTGTAATACATTTTGCGCTGTTTTTTATGATGAACGGTGGTATATAGGCCAAATTATCAATGGTACAATTTTTAAAATTAATTTTTTAACACGTGGAAGGAAGCAAGATAAAATGTTTACCTGGCCAAAAATTAAACAAGACGTTGCTACGGTTGATCGCAAATATATTTTTTACGGTCCTGCTAAATTTGCCACCGAAATGGAACCTTTTCATTTAGATGAAATCGCATACGCCGAGATTTCTAAGAAATATTATAACAACTAATCTGAGATTAAATCCTGTGTTAAAGACTAATTATTATTATTTAATTCGATTTTTTTTATTTTTCATGAATATTTAAGTTTATGAATTTTACTTTTGCTGTGTTTATATGTTTTCCTTAAGTAGTGTACAAATAAAACAATTCTTTTTCGTAAGGCTGGTGTTATGTACCTATAATCAACCTTCGATTCAACCTTAATTTACCTTTAAAACGTGCACAAAATCCTCAGAATTCGTGGAACATACAAAGAAATAATTAGGGATTATTTGGGATTATTGGGATTATTTGGAATTATTTGGAATTATTTGGAATTATTTGGAATTATTTGGAATTATTTGGAATTATTTGGAATTACTTGGAATTATTTAGAATTGTGTGGAATTATATTGGATTATGTGGGATTATTTACATATGGTGGGATTATGGTGTACACTTTTGGGTCAGCGGTTTCCCCCTCGGTTTTAACTAATAAATAAGGGTAATTGAATACCAAAATTTTAGGTTGAAACTAAATACAAATGTTTGTTTCTTGTTTAAGGTCAATTGAAATTCAATACTTTTTAAGTGCAAGTGTTGAAGAGACATAAAAAATGCGCGAGAGTAAGCGACAAAACAGCTAAGAAATTAAGTAAAGTCGATAATATTAAATATATATGCAATATGTCTCGTAAACTGAAAGTTTGTCAAAAAATGAATGAAGTAGATAAGATACTTGACGACTGCCTTCGAACAATTTCACATAAAAACATATTGATTCATGAAATTTTAAAGTCTATTTCGATCGTCGAATTTAAAACAAAAAAAAAAGGATTAGGTATACTATAAAGAAATATAATGATACCATTATTATAAAAGCAAAAAATGAAACACAAAAAATGCAAAGAAACAACAATAGAATTGAGAAATAAAATTGACCCTACTAAACTGCTTGTAAGTGTAGAAACAATTAAAAATATAACCAAAAGTTGTATTTTGATTAATTGCGATGATACCTCTTCCATAGAAAAATTAAAAACTCAAATGAGAAAAGAATTGAGAAATGAGTATGAAGCAATCTTAAGCTTAAAAATTCACAGATTATTATAGTGGGTGTGGAAAAAGAATAGATATTGACATGCAGCCGGAGGATATTATATGCTTTGTTGTTAATCAGGATGATTTAGATGTAACAGGTTAAGTGATATAAAGGAAAAAGTGAACATAAATAGGAAGTATTTTGAGAAAGTTGCGCAGTTACTAAAGCATGCGGCAAGTATGCAGGTGAACACTGTACATTTGATTGTGTTAATGGTGTGGGTGAAAACGAGAAGTGTGTAAATTGTATGAGACTGGAAGTAAAATTAAAAATTGATGAGGATGTTACCATACTGCATTTGACAGAAACTGTCTCCGTTGTCAACGAATTCAAAAAACACAAACATCTAAAATTAAGTATTATTTTATTTAAGACTCATAATTATAATATTAATAAATAAATATAAGTAATTTTTTATATATAAATGTGTAGAAACATCAAACAACATTATAATATTTTACCTATAAACATTAGAAATCGTGTATACATAATTTAAAGTACATTAGACATGTAAAACAATATTTGTATAGTAAACGTTACACAACTGGTATTTGTATAGAATTAAGTACTGTTATTGTGTTAATAGACAAATGCTGAGACATTGTGAAATATATTTAATGTATATTAGTATATTAGTTCATAAATCTGTTTACAATTATTTTTTAAGGTTAAATTGTTTCATGTAAACGACAACATATTTTAATATCAGATAATGTAAAATAATAACAATTACTAAATAAACGTAAATTAATATTATTATTATTATTAAGTATTATATATTTGAACACGCACTTGTGCCGAGCTATGCTGAATATATCTCAAAGTTTGAAATACGCATGTTTATAATAGCCACTCACACTTAGTAATTTACACTTTTATTTCTAGTTCTGTGTCGTTTTGGCATAAGCTAGTATTGCCTGCCATATAGTAGGGTTAATTGTTATCTGCAATAAATTGCAGATCTGCAGACAGAAGCTTCAAATTGACTTTGCATTTTTCCATTTTTTCTCTTAAGTGATCAGTTTTTGGGTGTTAATCTGTAACAAAAATGCAAAATTATTAGACGATTATGTATTGGTTGTCTTAGATCTTTAATGAGTTATCTCTAATTACTTGTGTGCGATTTCCACTGATATTATTAATATTTTATATGAGAACGCACTCTTGCATAATATACCGGGTGGTGCAATAGTGTTTCGGCGGAGCTTAGTGTGAAAACTAATAACGCTGCAGCAATGAGACTTTACATACGTATGTAGTATGCGACTGTGCATTTTCTAATTTTATTTACAAATATACAGGGTGTTCCAAATTTTCGCAACTACATTCAACTTTTTTATTTTAAATACATTGCTATACTTTCTAGATATTATAATGATAGCCATTCAAATTATCTTTGCAATGATATATGGATATGTGCACTTCAGACTGTTCGTTTTGATTTTATTGATAATATTGTTAAAATCTTGACAGTTGCAGCATCTAACATTTTAAGCTGTAGTCTGTAAATGGGTAGAATGCCTCACGTAACTCTTGTGTCTCTAATTTATGGACTAACACGTTATTTATTTTGAGGTTGAACAAAGTGAATAAATATACAGGGTGTTAAATATGTCGTGTCTAAGTTATCTTTATTGGTTATTTTCTCGTTTTTTTTTAATCTAACCTATAATATTTTTATAAGTCAGCATATTCCTTGTAAAATCGCCTTTAAAATGGTACCAATAACATAGTACTTATTTCTTCAAAGTTATAACCCTTTAATGGGATATACTCATGTTTATAACATGCAAAATGCGGGGCATCTAATAGTTGGTTGGCCATGAAAATAAAACAAAGTAATTTTAACAAACACCTGTTTTTTAAATGCTTTATCATTAGTTTTAGAAATACATTTTGAAAATTTTCGATAATAAAACAATCTTAATTTAAAATGTGTTCAAATATATTTCCATTCTGCTCTACACATGCTCTCAACCGTCTCTGTATCGACAGACTTACATTCTCAGCTAAGTTATTCTCACTTAATTGAAGAAAAGCGTTTCTTATTCGTTGCTGCATGTTCTCTGCCGTTGTAGGAGGTGTTGCGTAAACAATGTTTTTTACAGTTGGCCACAGAAAGAAACCACAAGGTGTGAGATCTGGTGATCGTGGTGGCCAGCTTATCAAACTTGCTCTCCCAATCCACTTATTGGTGAATACCCTATCTAAATGTGCTCTTGCAGCAGCACCATAATGTGCTGGTGCATCATCATGTTGGTACCACAATCTCCTGATGACGTTATCTGGGAGGCCTTCTAATAGCAATGGTAAATTATTTTGTAGGAAATTTGTGTAGATTGCACAATTTAAAGTATTATCAAAAAAGAATGGACCAATAATAGTGTTTCCTATGATGGCTCCCCATGTGTTAACACTCCATTTTTGTTGATATAAAATGGGCTGAACAAAATGTGGGTTTGTAGTGTCATAATAATGGGTATTTTTTCAGTTTGTGGTTCCACAATTAGCAAATGTTGCTTCATCTGTGAAAAGCACATAATCTAGAAAAGTTATATCGTGTCGTAATTGTAAAAGTAGCCATTCACAGTACACTAGTCTCCTTTCAAAGTCCGTTTGTAATAAGCCTTGATGATTTTGAATTTTGTAAGGGTGAAACTTATGTTTTTTTAAAATCCTTTTTACAGCAGTGACTTCTATCCCGTGTTGTTTCGAAATTATCCTTGTAGATACGTGCGGATTTTCCACAATGGACTGGACGACTATCACTTCATTATCTTCTGTAATCATAGTCTTACTTCTTTCAGGTTCGACGTAATTCACTGAACCCGTTCGAAGAAACCCTATTAACAAATTTTCAAACGTTTTACTATCCGGTGCTCTTCGGTCGGGATATTCCATCGCATATGTTCTTGATGCTAAAAATGGATTTCTGTTGCTAGCGCCAAGAGCAAATACCATGTCTATTAGCTCCTCTTTCGAAAAATTCATTTTAAAGCAAAAACAACAATAAACTATTATGGTATCTAAATGAGAAATAATGTCAATAAAGCGATATAACTGATAACAAGGTAAATACAACACGTAACAACTACTAACAAACAAACGGAAATTAATAATTCACTAGCCGAACTTAATTTATAACAACAAAACGCAATTACAGAAAAGAGAAAATACAGAAAACGACTTTTTATGGACTTTTGAAGTAGAGATTTGACGTTTGGTTGTACAGCCATTTTTTTTTTTTACCAAGGCCAACCAACTATTAGATGTCCCACATATTGCATATTACAAACATGAGTATATCCCATTAAAGGGTTATAACTTTGAAAATACTAGAAATAAGTACTATGTTATTGGTACCATTTTAAAGGCGATTTTACAAGGAATATGCTGACTTATAAAAATATTATAGGTTAGATTTAAAAAAAACGAGAAAATAACCAATAAAGATCGATAACTTAGACACGACATATTTAACACCCTGTATATTTATTCACTTTGTTCAACCTCAAAACAAATAACGTGTTAGTCCATAAATTAGTAACACAAGAGTTACGTGAGGCATTCTACCCATTTACAGACTACAGCTTAATATATAATAATAAAATCAAAACGAACAGTCTGAAGTGCACATATCCATATATCATTGCAAAGATAATTTGAATGACTATCATTATAATATCTAGAAAGTATAGCAATGTATTTAAAATAAAAAAGTTGAATGTGGTTGCGAAAATTTGGAACACCCTGTATATTTGTAAATAAAATTAGAAAATGCACAGTCGCATACTACATACGTACGTAAAGTCTCATTGCTGCAGCGTTATTAGTTTTCACACTAAGCTCCGCCGACACACTATTGCACCACCCGGTATATTTAGCTATGCGTAATTCAACGTAAGCAAAACCGAGTAATACAATTAATAGAGAAACCATACCAACGTAAATAAAAAAAAAGCAATAACTCTCTACAATGAATATCAAACCACAGAACTCACATTTTATAACATACGTGTTTTCTTATTGGATGTGATTTGAGACATGACTAAACTGCAGTGTATCAAATTGAATATAACAATAACTAAACTAAAAAATGAAATAATTTTCTATTTTTATATACCAAGACACTGTCGTAAATAACTAGAAAGTCCGTCTCAACCCCATTATCCATCATCATTAGAGTAGAGACACGTTCGTAGGAGTAACACGTATTTCTGTGTGGTGTGTAGTGTGTAAAATTGTGATAAACGATTAAAGTGATTGTGTATACAAGTATGCATCATGCCTCCTGCAACTAGAGCGAATACTAACAAGGATGAGTATCCTGAAGTTAGTTTGAAAATTGATGATCTCAAGGAATTAATTACATCCATTGTTCGAAAAGAAACAAATGGACTACAAGCGCTCATTAATGAACTAAAGAATGAAGTTCAAATTCTTAAGGAAAGCAACATAGAGCTGATTGGTTTATTAACAAACAAAAATTGTCATATGAATATCAATGGAAGTAAAAATAATAAAACTCCGGTGTCGTCGGATCGAATAAAAACTGGTTCTGTTTCTTTTGCTAATACCGTAAAAAGCAGGGACACGTTGCAAGAAAATATCGTCGATCTAAGACCGACGGTGGAGTCTGTACACGGAACAAACGCAAAAACAAACGCAAAAAGTGCTCCTAAAGAAGATACTACCTTCAATAATAATAAATCGCAGTCCAGTGAAAAATGGACAACCGTCATGAAGACGAAAAAATCTAAAAAACTCAATGTAATAGTAGGTAGCAACAAAGAAAGCTCTACCGTAAAAGGAGTGGGTAAATTTTGTTATTTGCATGTTTACCGTTTGGCTCCAAATATGAAACCGGATGATATAATAAACTTCCTAAAATCAATTAATATAAGTGATGTACAGTGTGAACAACTACATAGTAAATTTCCCGACATTTATTCGTCCTTTAAAGTGTCTGCACCTGCTAAATACTTGGAGGACTTGACTAAACCGGAAACTTGGCCCGTGGGAGTCTGCGTTAATCGTTTTTTCAGGCATCTACGCAAAAATCAACACGTGACGTAGCCGAGTATAGTTTGTTTGAAACACACAAAACGCCTTGGAGTGGGACATGTATGGATAATAATGGTCGCATAAGACTTTTTCATCATAACATCAGATATATAAAAAAACAAGGTCAGTGAACTGGAAGCTTTCATAATTGATAAGAGTGTAAATATACTGTGTATTACTGAACATGGGCTTAAAGAGTTGGAGATGGCCTCCCTTCATCTTCAGGGCTTCCAATTGGCTGCCGCATCGTGTAGAGTCCATCACAAGGGTGGAGGTTCAGCAATTTTATTGGACTTGCAATGTAATTTTAAGGTTTTACATGACATAGGAGCCCTGACTACGGAGATGTCTGTAGAGCTATGTGGTGTATACATAAAAAAAATTAAACTTAATGTTTTGTCTGTTTATAGGCCCCCCTCGGGCGGGTTCGGCATCTTTCTGGATGCCATGCATAGCGCCTTGACAGTCTTGGGGTGCGGTGAGAGGGTGGTCATTGTGGGCGATTTTAATGTTCACTTTGGTACTGATGACAGTGAGTGCCTTAGGGTCTGTGACCTACTCCAGTCATTTGGGTTTAAACAGATGGTGGAGGTGGCTACAAGAGGGAACAGTTGCCTTGACAACATTTTTGTCAACTTCGATGATGTTGGTTGCAGTGTGCACCAGTGTGATACGGCACTGTCTGACCACCTGGCACAAGTAATTGATCTTCCGGTCCCAGAGAAAATTGTAAATAATAATGGACTTAGTGTTGTTTGTCGACCGATTACGGAAATGGGTAAGTTGGAGTTTTTCTCCCGTGTTGAGATGGTTGAGTGGAGTTTTATTGATAGGACTGATATTTCTGCAGATAGTAAGTTTTCTTTATTTCTGCAACGGATCTTAAGTGCATATGGGGATTCTTTTCCTGAAAAAAGATATTATAAGAGAAGCAACCAGAACAGAACAATAAGCTGGTTCAATGATGAATTACGGAACATGCGTGAGACATTGCGATTTCTCAGTGAACTCTATAGGAGACGGCCCGATCCTGGCCTGAGGACTCTGATTGGGTCTCATAAAGTAAACTATAAACACGCAATTAGAAATTCAAAAGTGAAGGTAAATGACAATCGGATAAGAAATTCTACTAATCCAATAAAATGTATGTGGGATATTATTAATGAGCAGAGAGGAATAGAGAGGAAGAATGTCACAGGATGCTGTGATATACAACCAAACGATTTCAATGACTATTTCGCAAATGCCCCACATGATATAATAAGCGGGATGGATCCATCTGGGGCGGATCCTGTCTCGCCAGATATGAGCATTGGTCCCTCGTTGCACTTTCATTTTCGCCCAGTAACATTGAACGAGATGCGAGATACAATTGCCTCCTTGAAAAATAAAAAAAGTAGGGACACTTTCGGTTTAACTACTGACTTAATAAAACGTGTCAAAAATTTAATTATAAGCCCGCTGACTAAATTAGTGAATCTGTGTTTGGAAGAAAGTGTCTTTCCATCGAAGCTAAAGAACACAATAGTCATCCCTATTTTTAAGAAGGGTGATTATCATGACATCAGTAACTATCGTCCTATAGCTTTAATTTCCATTTTTTCAAAAATATTTGAGAAATGTCTAGCGAAACAAATTACAGATTTCTTCGAATTGAACCACATATTTTCAAACTGTCAGTTTGGGTTTAGGAAGGGTTTAAATACGGCGCTTGGTGTGCTGGACCTTGTCAATGTTGCTTATCAGGCGTTTGAGGATGGAGAGTGTCTGGCGAGTGTTTTTTGTGACCTGAGTAAGGCTTTTGACTATGTTTCGCATGGTATTCTCTTGCAAAAGCTGGGAAGGTATGGATTTGACGATGGAAGTGTTTCCATTATAGGAAGTTATCTGTCAGACAGGTATCAGCAAGTAAGGGTTGGAGGGGTGTTGTCTGAGAGGCGGGGATTGGACATGGGGGTACCCCAGGGCTCCGTTCTGGGGCCACTGCTTTTTCTGGTCTACATCAATGACCTTCCAGCCTGTGATCGAGAGTCCCACTTTACGCTCTTCGCCGATGACACCACTATTTCCAGGGTGGATAGGGGCTATTTTGAGGCTCGGGAGAGTGTGGAGAGGGCACAGTCTTTGGCTGGGCAATGGTTTAAATCGAATAAGCTATTTCTTAACAACAATAAAACACAAAAAATGATTTTTTCGACGAGGGATGTCCCGGAGGGAAGAAATGAAAAGAGTGTGGTTTTCCTCGGGGTGCATCTGGACCCGGGGCTCCGCTGGGTGGCTCACACCGAGGCACTGTGCGGTAGGCTCGGTTCGGGTGCTTTCCTTCTGAGGGGTTTGGCGGGTAATGTGTCTGGGTCTGTGCTGAGGAGTGCCTATTTTGCCCTGTGCCATTCACATATTATGTATGCTGTTTTGCTTTGGGGTCATTCTGCTGGAGCTGTGAGAGTATTCCGCATGCAAAGAAGGGCAGTCAGAATAATTTCGGGTCTGTCATACCGAGCTGACTGTCGGCAGGCTTTTGTGGATCAGGGGATTTTGACCTTGCCCTCTGTGTTCATTCTTGAGAATCTTGTCTACGTAAAGAATCACATGAACGAGTACCCCGCACTCGGTGACTTGCATTCGTATAGCACCAGACATAGTGGGGACCTAGCTATTGGCTGTTGGCGCCTGGAAAGATGTCGAAGTGGTCCGGGTTATTGGGCGGTTAAGTTTTTTAACAAGGTGTCACCTCATCTGAGGTCTCAACCTCTAAGAAGTTTTAAAAACATATTAAAAGACTTTCTCCTTGGTAGGGCTTTTTATAGCATGGAGGAATTTTTAACGTGTAATGATGTACCGTAGCTGAATGTTTGTTAATGTCTAAATTCTTAACATTAATTATTTTTATTATTATTATTGTTTTTTGACTTGTGTAAGTATAACATTTTACATGGCACCAATAAATGAATATGAAATATGAATATGAATATAATATATCCAGTACAGGTTTAATAGGGATATTGCATCTCTTATTATTTTTAGTAATCTCTTAATAACTACACCTTTATATCCGGTCGCCTTGTTGCAAATTCTATTATGCAAAGTATATGACTATTATGGGTAATCGTTGCTGTCAATTGTCAGTTTTTGCTGTAGTGTGTATACTTTTATATTGTCTTTATGTAGTTTCTGCAAAATCGTTCTTTTTAGAACGCATACTATCTTTTTCAAGCATTTAAAAGTAAGTAAACATACCTATATCTATAATTCTAACTACACACATATTTTATTGCAGTATTCACTGTCATTATGGAGCTCGCAGACAGAAAGCGACAGAAGCGACAACATTTCAGTTGACTTGTAAGGAAAAGCAGATGATTATGAATGAATATATTTATTTTAATACATCAAATGACGTGACCTCTGCTGTTCAAGAAGCAAGTAAAGCTTTATGTTGTTCAGTGCGTACCATATATAATGTAAAGAGGAAACAACAAATGGATCAACTATCAAGTCCGAAGAAAGCAAACAAAAGAGAACATGTACAAATAAATGATCGACTTCATTCATATGATGACAACACATGATGCAGGACACTCAGTAAATAAGAAAGGGACTGACACTAATGTTCAATGCAGTCGACAAGCTTTTACACAAGGAGTCAGCACTGGCATAAAATCACCAAGTCTTGGGCCTCGATTTGCATTACTTCATGCTGGAGGCGAGCAAGGTTTTGCTGTTGGTGCTGAATGTACATTTCTTTGTAAGAAAAATACTGCTGATGTTTATTATGTATATATTATAATAACGTGTACTGCAAAGACTATTTTAAAATGAATAAATGTACGCATAGGCTAATAATATATCAATTCTGGTGGCCCTTCTTGTTTATATAAATAATATGAAACATTCCTGCAAAGTAACTATTAAAAACTAGATTTGTTAAAAAACTTACCAGGACATTCATAGTGTAAATTAGACCAAATAACCATTTTCTGATGGACAGTGAGAACACCTAACCTTCCGCCCGTCAGAGTTTTATCAAAAATGTCTTCAGAATTCACAACGACGTTGGTTCCGCTCCAAATCTTTAAATTTATCAAACCAATTTTAGGTCTGTGAATAAGTTTCCAACGGTAAGGAGTATTAAACTCATATGGATATTCTGCAGGAGATTGCCATAGGATCCTTGATTCATCAGCATGTGGTTTTGAATAAACAAAAGCAATATACCGGTGGTAATTGGGACTGCTAGTCGAATCGAATAGTTTTATTTGAACACCCTTCCTTACGTGCCAGAAATCCGCTTCATTACCTCCACTATACCGGCTCCACGTAACAGCATAAAACTTGCCACTGCTTTGATAACTGCAAAAGATTTGATATACTAACATAAGCTATGTATATAAACAAGATAGTTTTTCCAACGTATTAATTTTAAATTACAATTGCTTTTGTTACATGAATGTACTGCCAGGAAAACGGCATAATGACAAACCAGGAATTGTTTACTTTAAGCGAAAACAATTCGAACAATGGATATATAAGCGGATCCTTCACGCCATCCACAAAAGTTTTACATACGCAGATAGAATAAAATATTAATGGAATAACGGAAGAAAGAAACTGAATTCTGAGTACTATGCATTACAAAAATTGAATAGCTAAATAAAATTTGTAGGTTAAACATTTATTATAAGTACCTTAGCATGTTCTACATTATTTTATAATATCATTACTTTGAAATTTGTATCAAATTGGAAAGGAGTATTTATTACACAAAAGAGGCTGATGAGTGAGACCGTTCATCGTAATTTTTGTGTGGGTGCTTTTACTAATAAGAGTGATTTTTTTCTGGCATGTGGGAATAGACTGTGATAGTTTTTGAAATTTTTGTAGATGTTATTAACTAAAATAAAATGAAAAGTGTATGAAAGTATAACCTAACCAGAAATTAATTTGAAACTTTTTCTGTGTTAATTGTCTTAATGTACATCAGAATCCCAAACCTAAATGTTTAAAATATATACACTTTAGGGTATACAGAGCGATTTGCCTTAGTCGACGCGATCTATATCTGGGGAGGCGTAAGCGTTTTAAAAATTCCTTTTGTTGCGGCAGATAGACAGCTAATAGGATATCTTGCATTCCATCTTTGCAAATTTTGTTTTTTTCTGCAAGAAATTGTGTAACAAAAGTATTTATATTTTTAATAAAAAAGTTATCGAGTTACAATAGTATAAGTCTAAATCAAAGTGGAATAACAAAACAATATGCTAAAATTAAATATCACAAACCGCGCTAATTATTTAATATATAAATATTATACCTGTTGAAGTGGTTCAAAATTAATTTCGATTTCATATAACGCAGTTAGGGTAATTCTAAATACAATACTCCTGGCATAACAACAACGATTACTTTACTACTTACCTAAAAACAAATCCGATATTGTATCCCCAACCATGTGTATGGGCATATAACGTGCCCTCGTAATCTACGTTATCAAAGCGATCGAAACCGACTGCTACATGAGCAAAATTAGTAGAACCTACTAAAGTTTCTGCACCTGTATTGTAAATTCTCCATTCTGCATCGCTCCTATAATATAAAAATGGTACCTCGAAATTGCTGAAATCTGTTTTATAAATCAACTTATTTCTTGGACAATTATCAAACTCATCCATGATTCCGTCACCATCAGTATCCGTCACACAAGCGTCGCCTTTTCCCTTATCTGAAAATATTAGAAAATTAGAATTATATAATCTAGATATCAATCGCTGGCAATATGAGAACTTACTGCTGCTATCTTTTTGATCTGGATTGTAGATCAGTACGCAGTTATCGTTCAAATTAGGAACGCCATCATTATCCATGTCTTCATCACAAGAATCTCCTACACCATCATTATCCAAATCGCTCTGATTCGAATTTGGTATCACTCTGCAGTTGTCTATGTCATCATTGATGCCATCGCTAAAGAGTAACAAAGTTACATTGGCACTTTGTTAGCGTAAATATTTGCAATCTATTTGTGATAATAAACAGTCAATTTATTTATTTATTAGACTAGTCAATATATCCGTTGATTGAAGGAATACATAAAGATGCGTAACTATATAGCACTGAGCGTAGCCAAAACTGGGTCCGAGATCTATAGCGATGCCGAGTCGTTT
This sequence comes from Amphimallon solstitiale, assembly GCA_963170755.1. Taxonomy (NCBI): domain Eukaryota; kingdom Metazoa; phylum Arthropoda; class Insecta; order Coleoptera; family Scarabaeidae; genus Amphimallon; species Amphimallon solstitiale. Next base: position 130,655,930 of record OY720680.1, read on the forward strand.
GGGTCCGAGATTCGAAACAGCCCGAGATAGCGATGATGTTTCTCGGCAAGGGGTTTGCGGGACGACTTAACGGAAAGACACGCAATTTTACAATAGCGTTGCGCATCTTTATATATTCCTTCAATCAACGATATATCTAATTACAGTGTAATGCTTAGGATCAGACGTAACAAAAAATTGCCAAATACAAACAACAAGTAAATCTACAAACATTAAACACAATAAAAGATTCAAAGTTAAAAAATAACAACATACTTGCTTGATAAAGTAAAAAAATAAATAAATGCATATAAAGAATAGGTAATGATTAGTGAAACCAACCATAATGTCGCAGATACTGAATATGTCAACAGAGGGAAACCTGTTACAACTATTTCACATGCGCAAAGTGGTGCATATTTAAGCATATTAGTACACGGTGTAGGTAAATAAAAGAATGGCGATTGAGAATAGAATCCAGGAATATATACAGGCAGCGGTTGTACCACGTGTTCATTAATGATTGAAAGGCGTTTGAACTGCCCGCACTTTCTTTATGTCGGAAAATTGGTGCTTCTTGAAGATATACCAGTAATGATCAGTAGCGTCTCATAATCCCGGCCCAAACAAATTTATCACTTGGTACCTGTCAAAAGGCTTGCAAGAAAGTTCTTCATTTACAAAATAACTCTACATCATGAATTGTTTCCTCTGGATTTTCCTCGTCGTACACAGTGCTGTGAATGGTTCAATGAAGTTTTAAACAATGACGATATCTTGGATATTACTTTCTTCAGTGATGAAGCATGGTTCCACCTCAGTGGATATGTAAATTCACATAATAGAATTTGGTCTGCGGATAATCCTCATATTTTTATAGAGACTACATTACATCCTCAAAAGATCGGTGTGTGGTTAGCGATGTCAAGAAGAAGAATCATCGGTCGTATCTTCTTTCATAAAAATATTGATGCGAATACCTATCAAAATATAATTTTAAATCCTTTTATTGATCAACTTTGAAGTGGTTTCAGGAATACTGGGGAGAAATCTGGAGGGAGAAAAGAGTTGACTGCGGGAAGGCAAGTCCAGCGGACGTATTTTTAGTTTGTCTCCATAAATAATAGTATAGATATAAAATAATACTTATAGAAGAGTATAAAGTAATAGTGTAGATAATAAAATAAAATATTATCAAAGAGCCTGGTGTTTCATCCTTTTAAATTCTTCTTCCCGAGAACCCATGAGATCATTTGAAAGAGTCCACTGCATATAGAATTGACGCCCAACTCGAGGCCGGGAAGAGGATTAGAAGGCAGAGGCGAAGAAAAAAAAGTTACGAATACGGCAGCATCGACAGGTTCGAGACAAACGTCGGAGACCAGAAGCAGCAGATAGCAAAAAAAAAATACCACGAAAAAAGGGGAAAGAAAGGACGGCACATGCATAAGTCAACCTTACTTATTAATATTTGATTTCGTTATACATATATTGTAAACACCATAAATCAATAGATAAACTAGCCGGTGTTAGAGGAAAATGCTTAGTGGGATATTATTTCTCACGAGTATATATGTATGTATGCTGTACATGTGACTGTGTGCAACGTCTATCTGAATTATCTCCTAGCGGGACAGAGACATAAAAAACCGGGCAGCACACACGAGCGTTTTTATATAGGTATACATATATACAAATAAAATACATAGTCAAAGAAATAGACTTTAATAGACTGTTAAAATTTTATTTTCACGATAGGGATGTCTGGATAGGGATGTCTGAATAGAGTTTTTTTTAATACAAGTATCATTCTTTATATATTATGTGTATTATTAGAATATTTTGGTATTATAAGGAATTCTAAATATAACATTTAAAAAAGAAATAGAATTAAGTTTCAACTTATATTTGTACTTTGTACGTATTGTATTTGTTTTATGCACTTTATGTGTAGGTGTTCATTAATTATATTATTTGCATGCTTATTAATAATAAAGTATAATAGTGGCTTGGTCAAATATTGTAACAATGCCGACCAAAAAACGGGGCGCAAGTAAAGAAACCGACAGATCGGAAGAAATTAGCGATTTAGCGTTCGCTTTACAGCAGTTGGCAGTAGGAATGACAGAATTGCAAAAAACGGTTGGGGTTTTGGCTAGTAATGTTAATATCTTATCCTCACCCGATAATAATGCGAATAATACTATTTCAATATCCCCAAGGGCAGATAGAACACATATAGCAAACTGGCGTGAATTGGGGGGTACAAATTTATGTTTTTATCCTAACAGTAAAACGCACCCTGACTGGGCAGCGGTTAAGGAAAATATATTCCGTGATTTCCGCGATTTCGAAGAAGCGTTTCGGAATAGATTTTGGGGACAGGATAAGCAAAGAGATTTTGCGCTAATAGATAGTGGTTCAGAGGTTTGCGCTATTTCAGATAATCTATTTAATAAACTCAATAATGACAGTGGATATTTGCCTGTTTTACCTGTCAGTAATACGACCGTTTCAGTGGCGCTGGGGGGTAGAAGTCAAATAGTGAAAAAGCAAACTAGATTGCCTATTAATGTTGCCGGAGTCAATTTAGACACTGTTTTTCTAGTAATTCCAAATCTTAACCGTGAGCTGATATTGGGTTGCGATTGGTTGAAAAATAATAGAGATTTTGAAAAATCTCTTGTTTATTTTATTCAAGAGGGGAACTTGTTTAGTATAAGTATGAAAGCTAAACATGACGGCGCCTTGGATTATAATATAAGTTTATGCCGAACATTGGAGGGTGTTGGCCAGGATGAAAGGGTAGAATGTGAAAAACATGAATACACTAAGTAGATTTTGAGACGGCTGTGGCGTGTGCGAACACAGATCATTTAAATAAAAATAGAATTTTGGAATTATTAAGAGTGAACAAGGATGTATTTTCGGAAAGTCCAGGTTGCGTGAAAGGATACGAACACCAGATAGAGTTGAATGACTATAGTGCTTTCAATGCCATAAGCTATTCAATACCATTTGTGTACAGAAATGACGTCGCGAATCAGATCAACGAAATGTTGCAATGGGGAATCATTCAGAGGGAACAAACAGAATATATTTCTCCTCTGGTCTGTGTAAGGAAAAAAGATGCAAGCGCGAGAATTTGTTTGGATGATGCAAGGATGCTGAATACTAAAATGAAGAAGGACTTCATTGCACCACCGAATCCGACTGAATTATTAATGAATTTTGGAAGCGGGCAGATTTTTAGTACGATTGACCTCACGGCTTCTTACTGGCAAATACCGATTAGAAAAGATCATACTAAATACGTAGGTTTTAGTTATGGTGGGGATACCTATACTTTTAAAAGATTAGCTTTCGGACTTAGTACGTCTATGGCTAGTTTAATTCGTTGTCTGAATCAGGTGTTAGGAGGCGAATTCAATGCCTTCACGCATATATATGTCATGACTTACTGGTTCATTCGAATAATATAGAGGAACATATTGGTCATTTAGGAAAAGTATTCGAAAAACTAAGGAATGCAGGGTTGACTGTGAAGTTACGGAAATCTCAATTTATTAGAGACAAGGTGAGTTTTTTGGGTCATATAATTTCGACGAATGGGGTTGAAATCGATCCGAAAAGAACTGCTTCTATTGTCAATTTCCGCGCTCCAAGAAATATAAAGGAATTGCGCGGTTTCCTGGGTTTGGTTAATTACGAGCAGAGATTTTGTGCAAAATATTCAGAATTGACGTTACTAAAATTATTGAGAAAGGATGAAAAATGGCGATGGTCACCAGAAGAAGCAGGCGCGTTCGAAAGAATTAAGATTGCATTTCTAAAAGCCACTATGGTAGTGCATCCGGATATGCAGCGTGAGTTTTATATTGAATGTGATAGTTCGGATTGTGCGCTGGGGGGTTGTCTCTTCCAAATTGCTGATAGCGGCGAGAAACAGGTCATAGCATATACGAGTGCTACGTTAAAAGGAGCACAATTGCGATATACCACTACAGAAAAGGAAGCATTTGCTGTTGTTCATTGTTTAAAGCAATGGTGAACCTTGGTCTTGGGAAGAAATATCCAGGTGGATTATGGTTATCCAAGAATATGACTTTCACATGGAATACCGGCGGGGCATTGATAACGTAACTGCCGACGTGCTATCGCGATACGCCATTAGAGGAAACAACATTGTAAAGCCACAGCGTGGTAATAAGATCGATATTTGTTTGGTTAAGCTAACCGACAACTATGTAGATTTACGAAACCGATTTAAGCAAATTGAAACGGATCAATTAGCAGATCATGAACTGTCGTCAAAAATAAACATCCTAAAGTATTTACAGAAAAACGTCAAAATTCTTCATCACACGCTACATGAGGGTTTGTTGTTTAAGCGAGGAGATAATAGTAACCCAGGGTTTAAGCTCTGTGTTCCCAAGGAACAAGTTACTGAATTGGTGTTAGCTCAACATCGGGACATTGGCCATTTCGGTAAATCTAAAACCTATAATCATATGCGAGGTAAGTTCTACTGGACTAAAATGCAAAAACATATACGCCGCATTGTGTCGAGTTGTGAATTATGTCAGAAAGCAAAGTGCAGCAGAAAAAGCAGAGGATTGATGAATCATATAGTAGTTGATAAGCCAGGCAGACTGGTATGTTTGGATCTTATTGGTCCGTTGCCAAGGGGACAGGGTGGTACTACCCAACTTTTAGTAGTAGTTGATGCCTTTTCGAAATATGTTAAATTGTATACCTTGCGCCAGGCTACGTCTCGGGCGATATTGAAGAAGTTAATTCGAGATTATATTCCTAATGTACAAAAGCCTGAGAGTATACTGACAGATAACGCTAGTCAGTTCTCTAGTCGTACATGGAAAGACACTCTGACGCAGCAGAATATTAAGGCAAAGACCATTTCTGTTTACTTCCCCCAAGGTAACATGACTGAGCGCTATAATCGAGAAGTGGGGCGGTTGCTGCGGAGTTATTGCCACGATAAGCATACTAGATGGGCTACGTTGCTTGCGTGGGTGGAGCAGTGCCTAAATGGTGTGATTAATGAGAATACTAATTTTTCGCCTATGTATCTACAGTTTGGTACCCATCCAAAGAACGCGATTGACAAATACGTGCAGTTTCCTAAGCAGAAAGAGCCAGAGATACCGCTACAAAGGATATGGTACCTCGCTCATAATAATTTAATCACCAAAGCAGAGAAGCGGGCTAAGAAGGCAAATGAAAAGGTGAATCCTGTTACATTTGGGGTTGGCGACCAGGTTTTAGAGCGAAACCATGCACAATCTTATGTGGAAGATAAAACCATAAAGAAATTCTTCTTACTATATGAGGGACCCTTTATTGTTTTACGACAGGCGGGCCCAAATTCGTATGTTGTAGGCACCGAGAGCGGGGAAATTTCTTCAAGACAAAATGTCGTTAATCTAAAATTATACAAACCACTGCCAACTACTGTTGAGTAGAATCCCCACGTAGTGTCTTTTTTAAGTTTATATTTAGTATTTAATATGCATCCCTATTATCACTGGTTTCTTTATTTGTAAACTTAAATAGCTGCAATGAATTACTGTATTTAAGTTCGGGGGTAGTGAAGTGGTTTCAGGGATAGTGGGGAGAAATCTGGAGGGAGAAAAGAGTTGACTGCCGGAAGGCAAGTCCAGCGGACGTATTTTTAGTTTGTCTCCATAAATAATAGTATAGATATAAAATAATACTTATAGAAGAGTATAAAGTAATAGTGTAGATAATAAAATAAAATATTATCAAAGAGCCTGGTGTTTCATCCTTTTAAATTCTTCTTCCCGAGAACCCATGAGATCATTTGAAAGAGTCCACTGCAACTTTACAATAATGAGTTGCAACGTGGTTATTTCCACGGTGCTTCAGCTCATAGTACGCAGAGAACATTAGATTATCTGCTCTGCAGCAGTTTTATTGGGACAGAGTGATAAGTAGAGACCGCTGGCCTCCTCGGTCATGAAGATTTTGGAGTATTTCATGTTTGGTTATTTAAAGAATAAAGTTCAATCTAACATTAGACCAGGAATATTACACAATGTATTCGACAATACGAAAAGAAGAGTGAATATGTGTTTGAATTTACACGGGCAGCATTTTGAACAAATGCTATATTTTCAAAATTTTAAATTATAAATATCATGAATAAGTTGAATACTTTTGTAATAATGTATTGTAAAAATGTAAACGTATTCGATTTAAATATTGGACAAAATACACTATTACCACATTAATGCACATAGGGCTAAATACGCATTTCGACAACTATATTGTCACCATCAGTAGCACTGATTAATAAAAACCGCCTTATCTGTAAAACGTAGCGTTTACAGGACAGCATTGATTTGAATTTTACCGGGCTTAATAGTTTATTTATACCTAGACCCAAGCTACTACTATTATTAACGGGACATGAAAGCGGTATCGTTCTTTATACCACAAACTTATATAAACAAGATTGGGGTATCGGCCAGTTATTTGAATTCATTAATCTACATATTTCTATTTTTGTATGGGTATACAAATACTCTCATAACTATCTAATTCTTAATAATTACGATGCTTGTTTTATAACTTCGAGACCGCTTGCTGGAACATCGGGGCCTGTTTCCAAAATATGTCGAGCCACACTGGGCTTCTCTGCCCTTTTAAACCGGAAATGATCAGTGTGTTCTTTATAGCGAGTTGCATTCGACCATCTAGTCTTACCAATGTATTTTTTCCCACATTTATTTCAATTAATTTCGTAAATTCCAGATTTTTGTTTTACCTCAATATTTTCTTTGGAGGTGTCCAAGAGACATTTCAACGTATTGCATATCTAACAAAGATAGATATGAAAAACAACTACGCCTTATAAAAGCTTTTGCCGAATACAATGGTTTCTAATCATACGTAGTAGACAGTATCACAAAAAAGATGCAGCGCAAGAATGTAATTCTAAATTCCACATCGTTGCTACCACAAAGTATTGAACCTAAGAAACTTGTGGTGTTACCTTTTCATAATATTACGAAAAACTTTAATAACATTTTTATAAATGTTTGTTTGTAAGTCGTGTTCAAATAATGTAGGTAATACGTTGAACAGTCTTTTGGACAGTCCTAAAGATAAAACTAAGGTAGAAAAAAACTTTTGGAATTTACGAAATTAATTGTAATAAATGTGAAAAAAAGATACATTGGCCAGACTAGACGGTCGAATGCAACTCGCTATAGAGAACACATCGCTCATTTCCGGTTTAACAGAGAAGATAAGTCTTTAGTATATTTTGGATACGGGCCATGATGTGGCGGCAAGCGACCTCAAACTTATAAAACAAATGCATAATTATGGAAAAATAAATAGTTATGAGAGTATCTACATATACAAAACAGAAATGGATTAATGAAATCGTTCATTTTCAAAGGTACAATTATCAGGTACCGTATAATGCAGTAAAAACCGAATTCCTTAGCGTGACGAATGACGAAATAAAGATATATTAGAGCTTTAAATGTGACAGGTGATTGAAAGTAGATTGGTGAATGTGGAACAGCCTGCTGGGTGTATGTGGTTTGGGTTCAAAAAATTAGTTAGGTGGAGAAGTAAAAAGACAGGTTGCATTTAAGTAGCTGAAAAACACGACACTTGAAAAAATAGATCTTTTACAAAGAGAAAAGCTTTAAATAATTTATACTAATGTGCTTTAGCTAGACTCGCTTTGAGTACTCTTCCTATGCATGGACATAGACATGGACATTCATGAACTTGTGAAAGGGAAGATTTTATAATACTTGTGTCCAAGAAACGACTTTTATCTGCATATATTCCCACTCACACACATATAGTCATGAAAAATATTGTATAAATATTTTAATACCAAAAAGCGCTTGCAGAATCTACCACAATTTTTTTTTTAATTGATAACGATTTTTTTGAAGTTTCTTTGTCCTAAGTGACATAAACTTTATGACAGATAATGTTGAATTATTACCTATCAACATCACCACCAATATCACAGACGTCACCAATTGAATCCTCATCGCTGTCTTCTTGTTTTGGATTGTATATTTTTGGGCAATTGTCACAAACATCTCCTACGCCATCCCCGTCTTTGTCTGACAACTCTCCGCCTGCTTTGCTTGGACAGATGTCCACCGGGTTCTCTACACCATCTCCGTCTATATCAGGGTCACAAACATCGCCGATTTGATCACCATCAACGTCACGTTGAATAACACTTTTATTAAAAGGGCAGTTATCACAAGCATCTCCGTATCCATCCCCATCACTATCCAGTTGATTTGCGTTTGGTGTTGCAGGGCAATTATCCTGAAAATACGATTTAATATTATAAAAGAAGAATTTAGAAACCTGCAAGAATATGTCCTTACAGATAAGTTTTGGATTCCGTCATTATCAGCATCGTCTTCACATGCGTCGCCCATACCGTTCTTATCAAAGTCTTCTTGACCAGAATTAGGCATCTTTGGACAATTATCCTTTAATATAATGTACATAAAATGCTGATATTATACCTTCCATTCGTATTTTTAGAAACTAGATGAAATTATAAAATTAAGCATAAAAAAAAGATGTACGTTTATAAAAACTTGGCAAAAATTCAAATTCCGCTGTGTATATTTGGCGGGAAAAGGTAGTGTCTGGCTTGCATTATGATAATTCGATAAATAGTTATAGGGATCTTCGGCCACCATAATTTATGCAAATTTTTCTGCATAATAGTCTTTCCCACAGTAAATTATTGACAAACAATATAAAATATTTAAATTTTTACAAATAGTAAATCAAAAACGACAATGCCATATTTCCTTAAAATAACATTTAAAAATTACTAATCTCAAACCTTTCTGCACTTCTCTCCGGGGCATCCTAAATCATTATCGGGCCAGCTATCCAGGTCGGTATCAACTCCGCAAGCAGTGCCATCTCCTGCCCAACCTACATTGCATACACATTTTTTATTAACCTCTGAGACACGGGCGTTGTGATCGCAATTTACACATTTGTAAGAACTCTGCAATTAAAATTCATTTTTAAAAATATTACTTTAAAAGTTCATAACTGACTGTACCTCCGAGTTGATGCACATGGTACCGGTTGTGCAGTTGCCGTTATTTATAGTACATTCATTTATATCGAGGCATATCTGGCCATCTCCTGACCATCCAGCTTCACACACGCATGTGTCAGATGTATTCGAAAGAACAGCATGTGGTCCACACTCTATGCATTCATAGGAACCCTGAAATTGACATTTTTCGACTTTAGATTTCGATGACGATATATTAGCATAAGACCTTTAATGATAGTAATAGTAGGTAATTTATTTCTAAGTCTGAAAAATTATAAATATACGCAATTATATTATTATTTATTGGGGAAAAAAATTGATAGAATAGGAGAGTCACAGCGGGCGAGTTTTTATTATGACAAGTATGGCGCCTCAAATTTTTCACTTAAGCTTTGAGATAACAAAATTAACATGAAACTGAGTTAAATGGTCCAAAAGTAACTTATACTAAATCCGGAAAAAATTACCAGAGATGATCTTTCACCAGCAGTGAATTTGTGTGATAGGTCAGATTAAGAAAACAACTTGGAATCAACTTGCAATACTCAAAAAGAAAAAAAGAAAGTACCAGATCAACGAAAAGGAGAAGTAAGAAATATTAGAAGGAAAATATTAGATGGAACCGAAAGTGACGAATGTAATAGTCTCAGTGAAAAAGATTTTAATGACGATGACTAATTAGATGATATAGCAGACACTTCTGATGGTGATTACTGTATAATTTGTGGAGATTATGGAAAACCATTTGAACTTTGTTATAGATGTACGTCGTCTTTGCAATTTCTCTAATAGTTAGCACACTTGTTTTTTCAATTTTGTTTAGATATAGTTTATTTTTATATACTACACTTCTTTTTAAAATAAATAATAAAGTTTTCTTACAGTAAATAATATTGAAACATATTCTACATTCTTTATTAACTAATTTTGATGCGTCATCTTTGCGGAAGATGTGGAAAAAAATATACAAAAAAAAGCAAAATAAAATTTGGAGATATTTTCTCTTAAGAAAAAAATATATTTTTTTGTGGTATATAGAAAGTGAGCTCTCGGTAATTTTGTAAGATTCTATTACTTTTACTTTTCTGTATTGCATACCTCTGTGTTACTACATAATGCGTAGTCTGGACAATCAAAGATATTTTCTTGACATTCGTTAATATCTAAGCAGACATCTTGAAGAATCATTTCGGGTTGGAATTCGTTGTAATACTTTGTATAATTTCCTCTGTATCCATCGGGACAGGAACTGCACTCATATCCCGGTTCTTTGTTGTAGCACTCCAGTAATGGACCGCATGGTTTGAATTGAATACACTTGGAAGAGAAAATAATTATTCATGGCTTTCGGCAGTGTACTTATAAGGACTAATTAATGATTAAGTATTGCAATGCATGAGTTGCAAAAAAAATAATACAAATAATATAATGATTCACAACTTAATAGCTATTATTATATAAACGATCGCTTTCAGTTGTGATTACTTTTCTTTCTTTTATTGAGGCAATATCCTAATATTGCAACAATTAAAAATCATAGAAAGGACAGAAGCAGTTTTGTAAAGGTACCAATTTGAGTAATTATAATAGCCTTTCTTAATGATGGAGTCTATTGATCACTCTGTCTATAATCTCAAGTACTATTGACAGTCACTGTTGATATTTTATTAGAATTTACTAAGTTGTTTCAGTGAGTATAACTCTAGCTAGAATTTCGATATTCACATGACAGGAAATGGCTTTGGACGAATGGATAACATCTTCATGTGTTAATTACAGTCTTGGTTAATTATTTAAAATAGTCAATTTAATGTTTCAACTACGTAAAATACCATTGTTCATGACCTTAGAATTAAAAGTTCAATAAAATACGCCGACGTCAGAAGCAGATGTTTCTTGTAACAACTGATTATTGTATGTGTTAACACATAAGCCAAACTTATTTTGTAACCCCATGGGTGAATTCTGCATAAGATGATATACTTCGAATATTGTTTTAAATATTACCGCCAGATCACCGACAAACTCAGTTATACATTGGCCAACAATAATTATTTACCTATCATTTTTTGACAGTCACTAATATTTTGTCAACGGTCAATGTGGATGTAAGCAGCCGTGACGAATGTATTCGTAATTGTGTTGAATATACAACAGCGTATATTTGATTCCCTGGAGTCCCTATGACTAAAGTTACGTCTTTGATAGTAACTCAGTTGTGTCCTCTTTACATAGTGAAGGCCGAAAATTTATTTACATGCACATTTGGGAGCGGAAAATTTGCATCAGGTGAGTTTTTTATCACGTGTAAATGTTTTAACAAACGCGGGTGTTACAGTGTTTCGTGTTTATTTGCAAAACTACAAAAACGATCTTGGGAATTCCAACTTTAAAATCACTTCCGATCAGCAAAAGACCTTTCGTATAAGATGCCATATGCTATGATTGATAAATATGGCATACTATGTCGTCTTTGTATTAATTTTTAATATTGCTTTAATTTGTTATGGAATGCCATTACGCCGCCACGTTAAGAAAGATTTTTTGGCTTTACTACCAACGATGTCAGACAATTAGCTTTCCAGTTTGCAGAAAGAACTGGAATAATAGAACACAGATTCGACAGATTTGCTCAAATAATTGGATGTGATTGACTTATAGAATTCAGAGAAATAAATCCTATTTTGTCACAAAGAGCACCAGAGCCAAAGTCACTAGCATGAGGCAGAGTGTTCAACAAACTACAAATGATGAAGTTTTTTTTACTCTATTAGAAGGTATATTGACCTGGAAAAAGATTCCACCGCACAGAATTGTAAATGGACGAATCTGGTCTTACGACTGTTCAAAAATCTCCAAAAATATGTGGCCATATGAGAAGAAGGTACGTGAGTGCTTTAACCAGTGCCGAACGTGGTGAACATATTGCTGTTGTTGTCTGCGCTAATGCCACTGGTAATTTAGTACCCTTTGCCGTAACCTTTTCCCAAAACAACCGCAAGAGAGGTTATTTTGATAGAGCACCACAGGGCGCTTTAGGAATGTATTGCAAAGTTGGATATATGGTTGGTGAACTGTTTTTAGAATGGCTCTTCTTATTCTGGACGGTCACGGAAGTCACAGATATCTAGAGGCATTAAAGTTTGCTAAACCAAACGGAGTCACACTTTGAGCCTGCTTTCCTATAAGATGCATTGAATGCAGCTGCTCGATGTGACATTCTTTGACCCTTTAGATGCATATTATAGTCGCGAAATGACGACTTGGTTAAAAAGCCACATGTTTATAACAAGCATAGTGACTTAGAATGAAATAGAAATTGAGAATAACACTAATAAAGAGAAACTTGCTATACAAGAGGTCTTTAGGAAACTTTGAAGCTTTCCACATCGAATAGTATATTACAACCAGTTTACGGCAGCCACATTACTCTTGACTCTAAAACATCAAATCATTCCATTTCCGTCGCTCAAGAATCTTTGTCATCACTACCGAGCACTATTCGAGAAATGCTAAAACATCTGTCCCTATCCCAAAAAGCGTATCTACGGGGCGGGTAAGAAAGACTAAAAGGAAATCGTTAGGTTTATAAGTCTTCAATAGTAGTTCATTCATGAGCGAAATTAAAGATCAAATCCAGTTAAAAAAGAAAAAAGGAAATAAACAAAAGCAATAGAAAAGAGGTCAAACACACTGGTTTCGCACAAAAACACTAATTACGTATTTCGACAAGTATGTTGTCATTTTCACTAGCACTGATTAAAAACCGCGTTGTCTATAAACCGTAGCGTATACAGAGCAACCCTGATTAGATTGCTTTAGTGTGGTAAAGGTGTTTTAATGTTTTTTGTTTATTGATGATGACGATGATCCCGCATGCATCTATTGTTATACACCAAAAAGTATTAACATGTTCCAAACAGTGAAATTTTATTTTATAAGAGTTCTAACTTTTGTGATATAAATAAAATGAAATATACTTAATAATCCACACTGATTAGGTCTCTTGTTTTTTTTATATATTCATTGGTAGACACAACACAGACTTCATTTATTGCTAATTCTTATTTCGAAGAAGAAAACGTTACATCCTGTACCTTAATTAAATTAAATACACTTATTTTGGTGCTAGCAATAGAAGAAAGAATATGTATATAATAAAGAAACTGACATGCAAATTTTTAGCACAGGCGTGCAATACGTACTTCGTCTATATCAACGCAAGATCCACCTTTAATTTCGTATCCAGCAGGGCAGACGTAACTACTGCATTGAGGTATAGGTGCAGACGCATTAATTTCCAAATAGTCAGTAACTGAAACAAAGAATGTTGTAGTTAGAAAATCCGAACACATGACAAATTAATACAAAATATTGCATCAAATGATAAACTAAACACATTTCACTAGATTAATATTGACCTATAATTACTTTGCGATTACGCTTTTTCTAGGCAGATTAAAATCTTAATCAAAATATCTTTTAATATTTAAATTGTCACTTACTCGCTTCCGTGGTTATTGACCATGCTTCACCTGTAACGAAACATTTTCTGTTAGTAATGAAAGCATAATAAAATTCCCTGTAAGAGGTAGAAAACAATTAATTGAGATGAACTTGCCTGATTTTGGTGTTGTTTTTACACTGCAAGTCTCTTGTTTATCTGTAACAAAATTTGTTTTTTGTAAGCAATATATAGAAAAGGTAAGTGGAATAAGTACATGTTTAATAAATATGTACAAAATATAGTAAGTAATTCTACAAAATTATAACGATATAGGAAAATACCTATCAATTCAGCAAAAATACCTACTGCCTGCAATAAATAAATGCATTTTATTATTAACAAGGAACGATATAAATTTAAGCATGATACTAACGTAACAATTTGTAATTCGTAGCGAGCAAATAGTAATTACACCCTAATAATCATATTAATTGTTATTTTGAATGCCATCGAAAAGCTATACGTTTGGTAGATATATTTTACACATCAAAAGTAAGAAACCACGCCTTCGTAAACTATCACGATTATATTGCCAACCTCCTGTACATGGACAAACCCGATTATGGTCGGAGGGAAGTAACAAGTCAAGTGAAGGAAAAAGTAACGCAATGTATGTGGTTATAATGGCAGCAACTACGACAAAAGTCCGACAATTTATTTAAATTCTACCAATAAAACAGCTGCCAAAGCTGCGATTTTTCGAGGTCCCAATAAAACACGCTTTTGGACCACGACGATGTATATTGTGTTGAGTCATCTGTACTTCGTTGAAGATATTAGTTCAAATCTATTGAGTAGAAACTCAAGCCCGAAGATGCCGCAAGCACCAAGATAATCCGCAAAGCTTAATATTACCTTTTGTTCTGATTCTATAGTTTTAATCACTTGTTGTTTCTTACCATTCATTTTAGTGTATAGTTGTTTAAGTTACACCCTGTTTTATGTCACTTGTACTAACTTCAATTAGTTTATTTATATTATTCTGATATCACAAGAACGTTGTTTTCAACCGCGCACTGATATCAGCTGGCCTCATTTCAACAATTAGGCACCGGCGTTAAGGGTGTTGTATAGGTACATTTTCAAATATTTACAGATTACAGGCTACCTTTAAACTTTATGCAAAAATGATTTAGATGAAATATTCTTATAATGTTTATCTACACGTCCTTTGGCATTTTGTTTTTTCAATTTTTTATTAATTGTTATAAAAAATTAAATATAAATAGACAATCGAAAAATAAAATGCGTATCGACGTATAACATATTATTGTGAACATTAATTTCTAGTTAATTAATAATAATGAAAACAGCTTGTTTTAGATTTACACTGTGTTTATTAAAAATATATATGACAATTGTTTCGCTACCTTGTAGCTTCTTCGGATAAATGTTACAGAATGAAGTGTACAACGTAAACTTATTATATTGAAAATATTACTGACTACACTACGGTTTTCCCCGCAATAAACTTTAATTGTATTATAATGTACTTTATGTATCTATTTTAAATATACTCCGTGACAAATGAGTATCTTTACAACTACTTATAAATTATACATATTTAATAAAGGTGAAGAATTTAAATCTAATTTGTCATTCAATAATATATCTAAATTTTTTAGTCTGTTAATTTCTAGTGATTCTAAGAGATTTAGTTTTTTACTTTTATTTGCTATGTGTAATATCTCGAAATTATCATCAAAATCATGGTTGTTTTCAAGCAAATGAGTGGCATACGTTGAGTTCTCCTTTTTATTAGTAAACGCTTTTTGATGATCTTCTATACGTTTTTTAAAGGCTCTTCCAGTTTGACCTATGTATGCTTTATGGCATGTACCACACGATAATTTATAGACACCCGATTTGTTATCTTTTGAAGTTTTATCTTTATTATTTTTAATAAATGTCCCTAAGTTATTGTTTGTTTTGTATGCTACATTTATGTTTTGTTTCTTAAGAAATATAGATAATTTTTTCTGTTCTCTACTGATGAAAGTGAATGAATTGAATTTCTCATTTGGTTTTTCTGTGATATTGAGGTAAGCTTCTTGCAGAAATTTTTTATATAACTTATCCGAAATTAATTTATTGATAATATTATTGCAATCCAAGACAGGGCGGAGTTACTTTGTTTAGGTGGGGATTCACTTTACGAGCGATATTCGGAATACAGAAATCCTTGTTACGGTTTTGAGTAGGTATTTGATTAAACATTTTTTATATTATTTTACATTTCATAAAATTGAAAACATTATCTAGTAACCTTGATTTAACTTTATAAAATTAATGTATATTTTCTTTTTGTTAAATTTACTTATATTATTTTGTATTACATTTCATAAAATTGTACACATTTTCTGGTAGGCTTTGATAACTTTTACATAAATACAAACTTAAACAAAAGTATTACATATGATTCATAAATAATAGGTACTAGCTTTTTTAGTTCTTCCACTATTTTACATTTATCAAGATAAAATACTACTGACATTTATAAGTGAGTTAAAAATAATGTAAAACTAATATCGAAAATGAGATGGATATAGATGGTGCGTACTTCATCTGTACAGATCGTCAGATATTGTAGCAGACTGGTAGACGTTCAAAAGAGTTAATTTACGACCTAGTAAAAAATTACTCTCAAACGATTCAGTGTTCGGACAGTTATAAAAAGATTTGAAGTAAACCAGAAATTGCTCCAAAAGGATATCTTTTATTTTAAAAATTTAACTAGATTACTTTTCCTGTTATGGTAAATAAAGAACAGACAGAAATAGGACTTATTATTTTACAGATGTAGTTACATAATAATAATGAATAAACATTAAATTTTAAATAATTTATATATAATAATAAAACAATGAAATTCGATTCAATACATGATATTATAGTAGTCATTCTATATTTTTTTTTGGAAGAAAATATGGGAGACTATTTTATTTGATAAATCGTTAGTGGGGCATGCGACGACTCTAAAACCAAAAAGTTGAAACTCCTTGTGGGTTTTTGGTAATCTCAAAAAGTTTTTGAATGGATTCTCGGCGTAAATGGTTGGTCGAACAAAAAATTTTTTTAACAAAAAAAAACAATATCTACAAATTATCTAATGTACTCGCTGCGCTACAGCCAAAAGCGGAAAAAGCAGAGGGCGCCAAAATTTTCAAAAATGGGTTTTCACTATTTTTCGGCGCGAAAAATTTTTTTAGTGTTTGATGCAAATGTAAAGTTGCAGAGAATGCCTCAATTTGTCTGAAGGGCAGTAGAGAGATGACCGTTTCTACGTTAGGACTTATCTTTTCTGGCTCTTTGGAAATAAGCGTTTGCTTCATTTGCGAAGAAAAATTTCGGAGACGAAGAATACTGTGCGTTGAAGCCGCGGGACAGGTCATCTTCATGGCATTGTACGATGGTGCCACTTGCAAATACACACTGTCTCGACTTCGCTTCAAGGAATTCACGCAATCCGCGATCAAGAGCAAAGTGAATCTCCCTTATTTACCGCCTTCGCCCGGACTTCTCGAACGTTGTTTCCATGGAATATGTGTTCATTTGGTTGTTCAATAATTTCTGGAGTAAGCAAAACCGAAGTAACTGCAAAATTGTTTTTTAACATACTATACCACCAATAGAATCTTGTTCCTTTCACTCACGAAAAATAGTACATTATAATATAATAATATAATGACATTCCTTTCGTTCTGCAAACTCCAACAAAACAAAGTCATTTTTAATTCGAAAATATATTACCGTTGTTTTAATATAATAATAATATAATAATAGTATAATAATAATAATGTATATTTACTCATCTATAATTATTAACATTATATTAATTACAGATTATCGTCATATCTGAGTAATGTTGTGGTAATTATCACATTTGACATAAAATATCACATTAATTTAAATTAAAGTGTATATATGTATAACAAGATCATTGTATCAACAATATGACAAACAACGATATACACAAATAAACAAATAATAATAAATGATAGAATGTTATATACTTCAGCAGCTCGCGTTAATTGCCAGAAAATCTTCGACGCCGTAGTACTTCCTCTCCATCAGCAGCCCTTTGACCCTTTTCTTGAACTCGTCAGGTGGTAGGTCTTTAAGTTCTTCTTCAAGTGGTTATATAGCTTGGGACCCCAATAATCGACACCCGACTGCAACAGTGAAAGTCAATGATAAGGGGTTCTTAGATGCTTTCTACTTAGTGTGTTGTACTCATGTTTGTTTCCATTTGGATAAAATGTGTGTTTGTTGGTAGCCTTTTTTGCAGTAGAAATATTCTATTTGCATCAGCCGTCTGTCTCGAAAAGAGAGTTCCATAACTTAGAAGAGAATGAAAATACGAACAGTACGCCACCTTTGCAGATTCGTATGTGCATACATGTCTCAGTCTTCTTATGGTGAATACCACAAACGTCAGTCTACCAGTGTCCCCACCTCAGATTGGAGTCCACTATCAGACCCAAAAATTTGGCTTTTCCCGATCTTCTGTTGTTTTCGTGGAAAATTTCATGTTTTGTTTTTTGTTCGGGTTTATTTTCAGGTGATTTGCCGCAAACCAGCCCTCTGCTTTTTGGATGTCAGCTGCAGATTTTGCTGTTAGTTCTTGGAGTTCTTTCCCCCTTACTAACAACGTGGTATCATCCGCATATAGACACAATTCCGTGTCTGGGGCACTACAGGGCGGGGTCATTCATATATATAATGAATATTTTCGGTCCAAGAATTAGCGAGACATGGATGCCTTTCGATCTACTTTGGGTCTTCTCAGGAAGCCGTACGCTTCAAAATAATTTCTTGTATAGATACGAAGTGCTGGTATACTTGCGTGGGTGAGTATTCCGTAATCCAAAAAATTCTTAATTACTCACTCTGCGACATATTCCGGAAATTTGAAAAATTCTTAATGATACACGCACATGTCGTTTTAGTTTCACTTTTGGATGTGTGAAGTTAGACCCCTTTTTTCGAAAATCGGAATTCTGACGGTTGTTCCAGGTTGTTCTAGGTTTATTCTCAATTGTTCAAAAGTATTTCAAAAAATAAATTATAATAGGCCGAGAAAATGGCAAAAACAAAGTTTTGCTAGCGCCCCTTTTTTCGAAAATCAAAATTCTGACGATCGTTCCAGGTTTATTTTAAATTGTTCCAAAGTATTTCAAAAAAAAAATCGTAATTGGCTGAGTTAAAAGGAAAAGCGATTTTCTTACAGCCCCTCTTTTTGCGAAAATTGAAATTCTGTTTCAGGTTGTTCTAGATTTGTTCGAAACGCTCTTCTAATACATCAAAACCGTATCTCATATATCAAAAGATATTGCAAAAAAACTATATCCAAAAGTGAGAAGTTAGCCCCTCTCTTTTCCGAAAATCGAAATTCTGACGGTTGTTCTAGGTTTGTTTTAGATTGTTCCAAAGTATTTCAAATAAAAAGTCATAATTGGCTGAGTTAATAGGAAAAAACGATATCTTACAGCCCCCCTTTTTGCGAAAATTGAATTCTGACGGCTGTTTCATGTAGTTGTAGATTTGTTCTAAACATTTTTCTAATGCCTCAAAACCGTATCTCTTATAGGTATATCGAAGGATATTGCAAAAAAAAAACAAAATCCAAAAGTGAGAAGTTAGCCCCCTCTTTCCGAAAATCTAAATTCTGACAGTCGTATCAGGTTTTTCTAGGGTTGTTCCAACGTATTTTAAAAAAAAGTCGAAATTAGCCAAGATAATAGGAAAAAATGAGGTGTGGCCACGACACAACTTTCTTGTACGTATGGGCGTTTTAAATCATACAATTTTAAACATTATTTTATACAAAAATTATTCAAAATCCTATTCTAAGTACTTCCAGTCTCTTAATGAATCTCTACAGGATACATACTTAATGAGATATTTGCAAAAAAATGCTACTCGCTAAGAGTAAAAGTATTACTTCCGGTCCGAATTTTGAATTTTCATTTATACAAAAAATATTTCAAATCCAACTCTAAATGCTTTTGTACTCTTGACAAATATATATAGAATGCATAATTTGCGAAATATTTGCAAAAATCGCTATTCGATAAGAGTAAAAGTATTACTACCGTTCCGAATTTTGACATTTTTTTTTTATACAAAAGGTATTGAAAATTAAGTTCTAAATACTTTTATACTTGTAACGTACCTGTCTAAAAACCGTTTAACGACCGCTCGGGCATACGACTTCGACGCTCGAGCTTCTGCGTCGGGTATTCCCCACAACAAACAACTGTTTAACGTGGGGAATACTCGGATACGTTTTGTTGATGCGTAAAAGATGCATTATAATCATCGACAGGTTTTAAAGCCGTAATAACTATGTAGCGGAAAGGTTTGATTCATGAGATGGAAAAGCTCCTCGCGATTTGGTTGATGACCAGATACAAAACAAAAATTCCGAGAGCTTCTATATACACGTAGAAACGGAGACAATGCCGGTTTTAAGGCATTTAAAGATACAATTACATTGTTGTTAGGAGGTAATGTCGCTGGATTGAAGTTAAAACTTTTTCTTATCTATTGCTTTGAGAACCCATGTGCATTAAAGCATGTTTACTATCGTGCAAACAACAAATCATGGATGACGCAAGCATTATTTGAGGAATGGTTCCTCAACTGCTTCATACCGTCGGTTAATATTGTTTGAAAAAGAACTTGCCATTTAAAATTATTCTTCTGCTTAACAATGTACCAGGTCATCCCCAACATCTTGATGATTTACACCCAGATGTAAAGGTGGTGTATCTGCCTAAAAACACAAACGCTATCCTACAACCAATGGATCAGGGTACAATAGCTACGTTTAAATAATACTATTTGTGCACAACGTTTTCCAAAGCCATAACAGCAACAGAAAGTAATGAAATAACTCGTGACTTCTGAAAGTCATATAATATTTTAGAATACATAAAGAACATTGAAACCGCGTGGGAAGAAGTGACAGAAAGATGTGTGTAGGGTCTATGGAAAAATGTAAAATGTCAGAAAGTGTTCAGGAATAATTTAGATTTTGACGAAGACGAGTACACTAATATCATACATAAAGTAGTGGAACTTGCTAACATACTTAATTTAAAAGCTGAAGCGGAGGATATTGAAGAATTAATAGAGTTGGAAGTACAACGGCTCCCGGAAGAGGAACCAGTAGAGGAAAGTGAATGAAACCAATAAAACTAGAAGGTATGGATTCAAATGTTGAACGGTTCACGAAAGTTGAACGGCCAATAAATGAAGTTTTACAAGTTACAAAGCAGACTACATTAACGACATTCTTTTCAAAAGCTATAACCAGGACTCCTACCCTTGTAAATACTTCTATTTCTTCGCCGCCATCTCCCTTACCCAGGCCCCTCTACAGCTTTTGATAGCTCTGGTGATAAATACAATGACGACGTTTATGAACGACATTTTGCACTACATATCATAAATAGTTATTCTTCGTTTTTCACAGAATGAATTTAAATTATTAATACGTCACTTTTTAATTTTTGTATGTATTTTTATGTTCTGTAATATATAAGAGATGCAATTAAAAAGTTTGCTTTGAACTTTTGGAGAAATGTAAACGGAGAAACATATTCGTGTATGTATTGCGTATGTAATAATATAGATAGAAATAAATGTCGTATATCACGAGTATTTAAATCAAGTGACACATAATTTAAATATAAATGCATATACTGTGTATATAGGTACAATTCATTATTATTTACTTTAGCATTAAGTAACATTATGAAAGGTAAATTATAACATAGGGTACATCATAACATAATAAATTGTTTTATAGAACGATTTGTAATACGCCCAATGGAAAAGAAAATCAACACGATATTAGCGCCGTCAACAAAATAATACTTCAAACATCATACTCTTACATAACATAGAAATTTGAAGACTGCATTCCTCTCACATCTGGTCGACTAATTGAGAATAATTGTCAATGGGCATTTTACCTCATTTCGCTTCTTTCCCCCAATTACTTACTAATAAAAATAAATACCAAATTAAATTGAATTAATATTATTTTCCTTAGAAAAGTTTTATGAGGCGAAAAACAATATGGAGAACTACAAGTGGGAACGAGGACTCTGACGGAAGATTTAGTTATGCATTGTACAATGCGGTGGCCACATTGAGCAACTTTAATAATGCTCCTTAGGCTTTCCATAAAATAAATCACATTTTTTTCTAAACCCTCTAGTAATTTATTACAGCTTCGAACTCCGATATTTCAAGAACCGTTAGGAATTCGGGAAAAGTGAATAGAAACATTTTTGCTTAAAATTAGTTATTGAATTCACGTGCGAGGTTTCTCGGATACCTTGGCGGCCACCCTGTATAATAATAGTACCTATAGATATAAATAATTATCCTGTGATTTTCAATACGCCCAATGGAAAAGATAATCAAGACGATGACATAGTACCGTTGAAAAAAGTATTATTATTATTATATGGTATTCATAGACACTAAGTAATATTTCTTTTAATCATAATTCCATCTTACATATTAACTTTTGACTTATTGAACATATGTCTGACTAAAAAAACTTACAATTTACATTTCTGTAGCGCCTAGACTCGCAGACTAAATAAATCATACAAAATATTACTAGCACCTACGTTACGTAGAGTATGTGTAGCCTGAACAGAGACAAATAGCACTTAACGCATCGTACGTATGTTATTTTGAATGCATCGCTCCCATAAGGGCGGTACTTATAAACCGGGAACTGTACAATTTAGATTTTTACTATAGCATTTAGCAAAACAGTACATGGTAGTGGGGTATTGGCAAGCTCCACCTCTGAGTAGAACCCCCCTTAACCCGCCGCGAAGACGTCGAAATTTTTAGTTTGGTATACAACACCCTTAAGAAAGAAAATGAGATTGACTAGTTGCTGTAGTTGTAGCACAACTTGAGTGAGATTCATATGGTTTCTTTCTCCTAAACATCTGCTACTTATGCTGCGACTATTATTGAGTCCGTAACAAAACTGAGATTTCTCATTAAAGTCGACTTGCTTCCATTCCTCGTTCCAATGCTACCTTTCGCTAGACCACTCTAAGCAAACAATTTTATGATGTGGTGATAAGAAAACCGAAATATTTGATATGATTTAACCCAACGAAATCGATCTTTTGATATGTTGTTCGTAGGGAGCTATATTTTTTTTAAAAAAACCTCTCAATCTATCATCACCTTTCATGGTCGATAAGAAGAGATTTTGAAAAGCCATCTGCCCAATGCTAAACATTTATATCCACTGATAATCCAGATCAACTGTTACATTACTATATCCTACATGACCAACAACATTACGAATGGAAAATTTTGCTTGTCGTATGAAGTGCAGAAAACGTGAAGAAAAATAATCTTGGCTATTATTTCACTCATACTACCAAAATGTGTCAATGATACATATTTATCATGTATAGGCTGATTGCAAAAATAATTTATTCTATCTTTTATTTAAGTTATTATCCGAAACCTTTATGTCCAAAATTGTGAATACCATTGACAGTTCAGACATTAAATGGACAATTAAGCAAAACATATATTCCATTCTTTGGTAGACGAAGAAGTTTGCAAGCTTTAATAAAGTATACTAATTTCATACATGCAAAAATAAACTTGACAGTTGAAACCGGAAAAAGTAATATCATTAATTTTGCTAAGATTACCAAATCTAATAAAAAGTTTGGCTTTCATATCCCTACTTCGTAAAACTAGTTTTATAAACTGTTTATACCATTTGCGGCGGAGGTAATCTCACCACCAAATGCCACAGTTTCTTTTGCTCAACAGAAGAGGTTAGTACTTACAATCGGTGTTGTTTATTGTGATAATAATTTAATATAAGTATTCGATTTATAAGATGTCAGCTACGTTAGTAAAAAGTATACGGGGTAAAGATTTACTTCTTTTTGAGAAGTGTACGTATTTTAAAGAAAAAGAATTGAAAAGCGGAGAAGTTTTCTGGAGATATATCCAAAGAAGAAAGTATAATGCTAAAGTATTTACTGTTGGTCCTGAGCTTACAATATCGAGCAGTGATATAGTTCATAACCATGAAGTAGATGAGCAAAAAACAAACAGGAAAGTGCTTACAAATTTGTGCAAGCGAAAAGCAGAAGAAGATTTATTGGAAAAACCTTCAAAGATTATTCGAAGAGTCCTTAGTGCCAATATGCCAGAGTCTGTTACAACCAATGATGTCAATTATGTACGAAGAAATATGTATAACAGCCGTCGGAAAATATTTCCTAGGCGCCTACCTGCAAATATAAACGAAGTGCTTGAAGTTGTAAATCTATATTCTCCTAAAATTAAAACCGCGAAAGGTGAAAACTTTTTGTTTATAAATAGTGCAGAACATAACATTATCGTATTTACATGTGAAGCCAATATTTGTGCCTTGTCTAAAATGAATACTTTGTACATGGACGGCACATTCTCATATTGTACGAAATACTTTCTACAATTATTTACCATCCATGGACTTCAGAATGGACACTATGTCCCACTACTGTATTGCTTGTTGCCAAACAAAAGTTGGACCACATATAAAACACTTTTTTTGTTGTTGAAAGCTAACATTTTAGAATCATTTAATTCATTTTTCGAACCTAGCGAGATCTATGTTGATTTTGAAAAAGCAATACATACCGCAATAATTCATGTTTGGCCCAGTGTCAAAATCAGTGGCTGTAGATTTCACCTACACCAAGCATGGTACAGAAAAATTCAGTTCCTTGGATTAAGTGAACATTATAAAAATAATAATTCCGAAATAGGAAATTGGCTGAAACTTACCTTTGGCAGAACATGTTGCGGACTGCTTTGTTTTCGATTTGATGGCTTCTAAACCAGACAATAGCCTGTTAGATAAATACTCCGATTATTTGTTAGAAACGTATATAGAGGAAAATGCAAGATTTCCTACGAATATATGGGCGGAAGAAGTCGCCTCGAATACTCGCAATACAAATGCGTGCGAGTCATTCCATTCCAGATTTAATGCATCTTTTTATAGTACGCATCCGTATATATATGTGTTTATCGAAAAATTGAAAGAATTCCAAGCTGACACTGACATCAAAATACAAAGTTTACATATTCCTAATAAAATAAAGGATAGGCAAGTGAAAAACAAATTAAAATATTTGGAAAATTGTATAAATCGATTAAAATCAGGTCATTTGTCTAGGCTAGAGTTCATAAAATGTGTTTGTCATTCTTCGTTACCCAATTAATTTTCCTTCTTTTATATATAATATGTATATACCTAATAGTTTGTATAACTTTCTAGTGATTTATTTTTATATGTATATAGTATACGTATATAAATGTTTACTATTTATTGTGGTGCATGCTATGTAACCTGTTACTTTTTATTTTTGTGTCTTGAATTCCATATTATTTTTGTATTTTTTGCCAATATATATATATATTACTATCACTACTTCTTTTTATTATTATCCTCTATAAAATCTCATTTATTGGTGTTGAATGTTTGCAAAATTATAATTTCATTCTTCCTTCATTACTTCATTACTAATAGTGGTGAGAATACCTATGGTATTAACGTGAATCCATACGGACGGTGGGGAATTTACCTATAGGATTAAAGTAGGCTGGTCATTTAGTGGTGAGATTACATCCGCCCACCATTTGACCCGCGCCGTTCCATACATACATAGATTTTTCTCAAAATTTCCATTAGAAACGTATGCTTTAAATTTTATTTAATTTATTTAAACGAGGAATGAAGCAGTGTTTGTCTAACAAGTATATCAAACAAAGGCAATACGTAAAGATAACAAGTTGATCCTCATTGTTATTAACAGCAGATGATATCTTATTTAATACTGAACGAAAAAGGCTATGTACCGCTCTTTGTTTATATACTTATACATTATGGTCATAGTATTATGTACAGTGATTTCTTTTGTTCTGTTGCTTTTTCCTACTTGAACTTAAAACTCCATCACTTTATAAACATGAGTTCTTTTACATCTAAAATTATCTTGTCCCTCTCGATCCTTCGCTTCGCAGTTTTAGGAATGCAAAGTTTAAATATGAAATACAAGTTCGCATAGAAACGTCAATGTTATGCAAGAAATGTCCGGTGTGCCAAAATCTTTCACAGTGTTCGAAAAGCATTGAAAATTAGTTGTTTTCTAGCCCAATAAACTTCTTCTTGATATCGTTTTTAGTTGCAAGATCAAAAATATATTTAAAATTTCTGGATATTAATTAACAAATTAATGATTTGTTGTAGTGAATATATACGCATTTATTTTGAAACAAAATGTAAATATAGTTGTTAATAGTAAGAGTAAGGACTCGCCTATCAGTGTATGTTTACGAAAAAAATTACATTATTTACTAGTGGGCCATGCGTTTATAATAGAATATTGCAAATTTCAATATCATCTGACATCTAGTTTGACAGATATAGTTGCTTAAAAAAGACTTGATTACGAGGGGCGTTCACTAACAAATAGAAACGTATGCAACTTATATTACTCGCGGGACGGGTAGACCCGGGGGGGGGTAGGTGGAGGTAGACGATATTCGGTTCTGTCACAGCGCTTTGGTTTTATTCACAGTTTTTGTCATTGATAAAGGAATACTATAGATGGGAAACATATGTATAAAGAATGAGTACTTACGGAACTGTTGATGTTTTATAATAAGTCAATTTTCGCTTGCGCATAACTGTTATATTATTATACACTCGAATATTATAGGTATATATGACATTTAAATGCGAGTGATAGTTTGTAATTAAACTGTCACTCACATTTAAGTCTGCAATAGCCGACCGATTCCGATAGATTTTCGTCTTTGCTAGGACCGGTAGATATACCGTAAAGTGGGGATAGATGACGCGATTAGCTTGGAAAAACCTAGTGTAAAATGTGTGTGACAATGTTTACTGTTTATGTTTTTTTATCTTTAAAAATAATTACATAAATTTGATTTTTTCTTTATATCGTACATCAAATGTGCAGCTGGCGCGTAGAGGTCGTCTTTTTCTTTTGTTCACCAGCCTTGGTTAGTAGACAATAATCAAATTCATGCATTTTTGTGGTTATTTCTAAAACACGTAACTTTCTTAAGAAAATAAATTAGTACAAAAACTGACCTTGACATTATAAATTTATGCCTTTTGCATCACTAACCCAAATTTGAGATTCTAAAGTTACAAAATAAGATTAAGAAACGCGAAACGGCGATGCCTCAATTTTCGA
This sequence comes from Amphimallon solstitiale, assembly GCA_963170755.1. NCBI lineage: Eukaryota > Metazoa > Arthropoda > Insecta > Coleoptera > Scarabaeidae > Amphimallon > Amphimallon solstitiale. Next base: position 130,682,820 of record OY720680.1, read on the forward strand.
TAATAACGCTCCTCTTAATGAAAGTTGAACATGGATAAAATCGCTATGTGTGGTGCAATTCAGTACTTGCTTTTTAAGATGATGGATACAAGAGAGATTTTTGCGAATATACCGGAAACGTTGGGCAATTATGCTTCTATAAAGATCACTTTAAAGGTTAAAACGTGAGTCTCGACAATGAAGAATGTCTTGAACTATTAAAGCGTATAGTATTCTAGATATGGTTGACAAATTCACGATTTTGTTAGAGTAAAATTGGGGAAAATTGTCCAAACTCTGGACATGTCTATTGAACTCCACATTTTGCAAGTCTAATTAGCATGTTTAAGCTCTTTACCAGGCAAGTGTCGCATTTACTACGTACAGATCAAAAACGTGAAAGAGAGCAAATTTTCATCAAAATTTGAAAATCTTTAACACCAACCCATTAGATTTCTTGCGTCACTTTGTTACTGTTGATGAAACTTGGTCCCATTATAATCAGCCAGCATCGAAAGGGTAATATGAGCAGTTGAGGCATCATGACAGTCCTCCGCTAACACAAGCCAACACTTTTTCATTGTTTGGAAAGAGATATCCTGTCAAGTGGATGAATTATGGATCAAGATTTTACCCCAAGTCTTCAGATTTCCATTTATTCTAAGAAGTGAAACTGTTTCTCGCTGGAAGAAAATTTTAGAGAGACGGGGAGGTAATTTCAAAAATGGAGCAGTATTTGACGACCTTGCTTCTGATGATTCTAAAATTGGTGTAATACCACTATAATTTCGCTAACCCAAGAGTATTAATGTTAGAGCCAAATATGTAACAAAATATTGCCGCACATACCGTATTATAAAAGATATTAAAAATTTTAGCAGAATAAATGCAAGAAATATTAGCAAAACTGAAGAAGACAACAAATAAAAGTACGCGAAAGTTTAAAATTCAGAGAATATTTTACAGCAAATTGTAAAATATCTCCGCCAACTTAAATATTCTAAAATCTCTTAAGTTTTATTGAAAATGTTGCCCGCTTAGAAAAGGATTACAAACTTCCTAATATCACCGAAAGTTTATACATCTAAATTTGAGGTAAAGTATAGCAATAATGCGTTAGTAGATTATTGGTTGACTCATATTTCACTCAATTGTACTTACCACATGTTCCAGCATATCTCCAGATGACTTCTGTCACTCCAGCGTTAATACTAGCTGTAGCGTAAACATCCAAGGTTTCGCATAGGCAATCCCTATTTCTGGCTGTGCAAGTGCAGTGAGTCCCAATGCATGCATCAATATACAATTGTGGATTTAACATCTACAAAATTACATATTTTACAACGTTTATGCATATAGCTAGTCTTTTTATAACTATAACACCCAAAGACTTTTAAGGAAATGTTAGGTTTTTTAAAAATTTGTTGGAAAATTTTCGATGTCTGGTTTATTAAGCTAAGAATATGTGGAACATGTGAACGAGTAACTGCGTGGCTAACGAGGTGATACTCTTGGTACAAATGAACTTCTCATAGTAGACAATCTTAAGATAAGATACCCAGATAAATTACACTTTAATGCAATGTTTGGAACATAGTAGCTACATAAAGAGTAGATAAAACAGAAAAGAAAGTATAAGTGAAAATAAAAAATCTACAAATTTAGAAACGATACATACAAAAAAATCACGAAATATTACCTACATAAACTCAATTACATCACAAAACAACAGATTTGGTGAAAAAATAACAAATTTGAAGAAATACACATTGAAGACAGCTAAAGACAGTTGCGGTATAATGAAAATAACAAATAGAAATAGACTACAATGATGCATACAAGACACCCGAAAATTGGTATGACACAAAAAGAAAATGCAATTTAGGAAGTAGTAGAAATGACAAAAACATAATTTTGGAAAAATTACTTCAATATTTTGATATAAATAAGAAGCAAAATCACCACGATTTGAAGAATATTAAAATCAAAATATAGTGGTAAAGTATATCAGAATAAGTACTAAAGAATATAATAAACGGCATATTAAAACAAAGAAAGTACCAAAGTAATGAACCATTCAGATAATATTGCCAATATACAAACAAGAAGGTAAGATTTTTTGATAAATACAGAAGCATAACTTTGATGTAGACTTTCCCAAATTGTGGAGTGCACAAGTGCTAAAAGAAGAGTGGGAGCATCAGAATAAATTAAAAACAAGTTGAACACAAATTAGTATGTCGAACCTAATACAAAACACCTTAATTTAATTTTGACATATTTCTTTCATGTCGTGTATACTGTACTGAGCAGTACAATCAACGAATACACAAAAGTTACTGTCTAACAACTAGCAACTAGTATCTCAATTAGACATACATTAGAAAAACTGCGCGTGTTGTGATCAGTATAACTTGTCCATGTTTTGTTCTAAATAAGCAATAGCTACACTTCACGTTCGATGTTAAGCAGATTCTTGTATTTTAATGTTATACAAGACACAGCACAGAAACAAGCTCCACAAAGATAAGATGTAGGAAATGGCAAAATATTCTCTACAGCACTCTTGAGTACAGTTGAACATTCCTCGTGGGAGCTAATTCGAAACTCGGATATTTGGTTAGATATCTATTATTTTTAAAAAAGTGGCGTCTAAGCGTTATAGATAATGTTTTGAAATAATGTTCGGTGCGTTGTGGGTAAATAGTTATGGAATCAAAATGGACAGGAACTGTGCAATATATTACTGTCTAAATACATAGTTAGTTATGTGAAATTACGAAATATTATCGAATATCTTTGGACGACTAAATAAACTGCAATGGGCTTACTTGTTTAAGTACGGACTTTACAATTGATGTTTTGTACAATGCAGGATTCTAAATTCAGTTGGGTGTCACTAAAAAGCATTATACTTGAAATTAATTATTAACACAGAGTTTCAAACTTTTGATAACAATATTGTTAGCGCCAACGTCAGAGTTTGACATAACAATAGAAAAAATAATAGCAGCAAATAATTACGTATAAATGAGAACAATGTAGAAAATTATTCATCGCCATTTATGTTAGTGAAAGACTGCCGTCACCTTCTTGAAGATAACCTTTTGCTCCAGAAAGTAATTTCTTACAAAAACTAAAATAAAGTTCTCTAATTTTATATTGAAAATGATATATAAACATAAAGCTTCTTCAAGAGGCAATTCAGGTATAAAAGTGGAATGTTACTCATCAATGATAGAAAGAACAAAAATCCCCAAGAGAAGCTAGTATCAAATCAGAATAAAGTTTCTAATTCTCTTCAAAATGTCAAAATCGTAGTGAGGGAAAATAAAAATATTGTCAACGTGTTCTTAAATAAAATAGATAGATCAATCTCTACCTCATTAGCATCCTTAAATCGTGCATCTTTCAGTATTTGGCAAGCCGTCTCTGCTCTCCGAATGTTGAATGTATTATCCCTGCAGGGCGACTGTGTGTCAATAATTCCTGGACACATTTCTTAAAAAAAAGGCATTAGTTTGAAATATAAATAATAAATATACCGGACGAAATATTAGCTTACTGGAAACTCTCCACTCATCCAAGAATTGATTAAGATTTGGTAGTGCTGTGTTTATATCCGACATCTGGTCGTTACTAGAACATTTGTCGTTGTTTCCACAAAGACCAAAAAGCTGGTAGCCTTTATCATTTTCGACTGAAATCTCTACCATATTCTACAAATTACACGGAAATCAATTATGGATTCTTTACTTATGCTTTATTGGACTTTTAAAACTTATGCTAAGTTATAAATATTACAGAGTATTTTTCTATCTGTGCCAATGAATTATTATCTATATCAATCTGCATAATATCACGGAACCTTTCAAGCCTTTCTGAAGATTTTTGTCTTTGTATATCTTTAAAACTCTTTATTCAAAAATTCTAGAAAATAATTAGTTTTCTAGACAGTCTTGTACATTTTCCTACATAGAGGTTCGGCCTGTTCTTACCTTGCATGTGAACTAAAAGTCAGGGGTTGTTATCTTCATTTTCATGAATTCAGATAACGGGCCGATTTCCCAATCTCGTTTATATAAGATTCTTGTGTAAACAACGATACCATTTTAAAAAGAAATAAGTGACGTCTATTCACGCATCATTAAATATGTGAAGCAAGCAATAAATTTTTCAGAGTTTCCCCCAAAATTTAGACGAAGTCAATTAACTGCTCCTTTTGGAATGTTCGTCATTATTGGGGCAAACTATAAATATGATGTAACATCAAAACCCAAAAACTGATAAAAATAATGCGAACAAGATAGAATGTAATGTGTTTAGAAATCAATAATGGTATTTTACAGAAAAGTTTTATGTTTTTCCAAGATTACTATTACTTTTACTGCGTGATAAATAAAATTTTAAAATAAATTTGAATATCTTCTAAAATATCATAGATAGTTATAGGACATCTTAACAAAAAAGTGGCTATTGAAATCCCATATTTTATTTAATATAAATAAGATTTTTTTTTGTTTAGACTTTTCCAGTTTTGTTAACACCCAGTATATATTAGAACAAGTTCTGTACACAAGTATTACTTTGGACATCTTGCGTGTATGCTACATATAAATAAATTATTTCGCGTTGGCATTCTTGCATTATAGGTAATTTTTGACTTAATCATAAATATCTTGAAAACTATTAACTTTACCCTCAAGCAAAAATGTTTCTACTTGAACGCGAAATCCAAATTCGAATTACACTACAATGTGAAATAAATCGATTAAATATATTTGGAAAAGATTGCGAATCCACTGATATTTGAGATAACAAAGAAATCTGATAACATTAAGGTTTCTGTAGCTAATGTAGCTTATATAGATTGATTAAATACTGACATGGTAGAAAGACTAACATCTTGTACATTACAGATAGTTCAAGAAGCCGTTATCCTATCCCCATGTCAGTTAGAGTATCTCACAGTATTACCTTCACGTCCCACTTAATCACAATACCAATTCCAGTGAAATTGACAATCACCCTATTATCAGGTTGAGTTACAGAAATATCTGCCAAGTCGATTGGTATTGAATATGAATCTTTCTCTGTACTGAAGTTTGGCAAGCCTGAAACTATAAAAAGTCATGAGTAATGATCAATATTATTTAAATGAAAAACAAATTTCCTATTTTTAATGTCTTGTGGATAGTCTCATTATTCCCGAAGATGCCAGAAACCCACGTTATTGAAAAGAAAAAGAAAAAGTTAAGAAGAGATTGTAAGTTACTGTTATTTATTAAAAAAGTACATTAAAAAAATAAATAAAACATTTAAAACCCCAAACAATGTAATGTCACTGGAGAAATGACCGAATTAGAAGCAAATTGGTAGTTTTTCAAAAACTTGTACTGGATGCCACAAGAGCTGAGAAACTCAAAAAATTACAACGATATTATACAGAATGGTATGTAAATATGAAATGTCTATTGAAAAAACTTACCATCACGACCTAGACGGTACGTGTCACAATTATATTTAATCTTAGTGACAGTATAACATTCGTCCTCTAGACAATTTTTATCGCTTTTTTTAACGTCAATTCTGAAATCAGTAGTTGTATGTTCGAACGATACTAATATCATTCCACAGTCGGTGCGAAAACTGTAAAATTAAAAAAATTAAAAGTGCATGCTAAAATATCGTGTAAATATTAGAAATTTGTTTTTAATAAGTTTTTAAATTAATAAAATATTGATAAACGCTATTGCATTATTTCAAGTCAGCCGGTTTTAATAATTAGTTTTTATTATAAATACCTAAATCCATGATCATCGAAAGTCTTCACATTGTATCCACCCCAGGCCATGCATGTGGATGTTTCCTACATAAAAAATATTTATTTGCTATATGAAATTGTGTGACTATTAATTATATATGTAAACATAATTACTAGCTTCAGGAATAACAGAATTTTCGGAATGTTATAAGTTATAAAACTAAAATGATTATGATTATGATTAGAATATATAAAAGCCGAGTAGCCAATGGCAACCAAACCCAGTCAAAATCGACGAAAATTGGGTACGCGGGGCGCAAAACTCGTCTCTGGATACGCGAAATTGAAAGCTGCCCTTTGGTGTGCGGGTACAGATGACCTTGAAGGGTTCCTCGCCGGAGAGTTTTGCTTCCCAAGTGGAGCGTGTGCAGAGATATGGGCTTTTAAAGAGGAGCCTGCACTCGATGTTTTAACAGAAAAATGGCTTACGTCATGACGATTCACGTGACAACCGATCAAAATCCACAGACTAAACAACCCAGACCGGCAACTACTTGAAAAAAAAATATCCAAGATCTGCTATCCTTGTCACACACCAGTGAACTTGGTACGAAGATGGCGCTAGCAGCATATTGGCGCGAAATTTGAAATGAGCTTGTTTTTAGAATACGATTATTAAATACATTATTTATTAACAGAAACATACACAAAAGTTACTAAAACTATGGTAATAAATATTACTTACTGTAACAATTATAGCCATAGTTTGAGCATCTTATGTGTAATTTTGTGGTGTTACATATTAAATATGGTGTAAATATGTGATACGAAATATAAATATTAATCTTTTACTTACATGTATTATAACATCCCTCTTACGGTGACCTATTAGACACAATAAACTACTACTCTATATAAGATTAAGAAAAATATAATAATCTAATAAGTGTAAACTGTCAAGGAAAACATAGGGATATAATAATAATAGTTTTTATTGATACATATAGGTACTTATACAATAAAACATAATAAAATTAAATTACACAACCAGTAATGAGAAGACAATAATAATATACAAATCTTGTAATATAATATAATATGATGACTAAGAAATTTTGTAATATACATATTTAAAGCACAACTGTACAATATTTATACTCACTCGTCGAGATTTGCAGGAAACCTGTGCATTTTGTTAACTTCATCCTGCCCAAACCCGCGCACTAAACACTTGGACACCATATTTGTATCAACATATAATTAATACGATGTACGACAAAGGATTGCAAAAATATGTCAAACGTGTCAAATTTGAAATGTAGTTTTGAATGACATATAACCACAGCATAACAAACATTTCAATTGACGCTAGCGCCATCTCATCTCCAAGTTCACTGAATCTGACAAAGATGGTAGAGTATTGAAATTTACTTTGCTAAACAAGGATGAATACTCTGGATAAAATCTAGGATTAAGTTGCCGGTCTGGATTGTTTAGTCTGTGCAAAATCGTAAAAATGTCAGGTATGACAGGCACGCGCGAAAGAATTGTAAAAGTTTCACATTGACGAAGAAATTTCAGGCCGTCGAGGTTTAGAGTGCGGAAAGAGGGTTGGAAACCAAAAGAGTGGACTTTTCCGCAACGATTGAGTGCACTGTCCACGTGCCAAATCTGTCGCTGTCGAAGGTGCGACTCATTGAAGACTTTTCTGCAGGGCAATGCGGTATAAAAATCTCGCGATGACGAGTTTGCGTGTTATTAATAACTCGATCGGTTGTCAAGTTTAAATGTCAGAAGGCCGACAAATAAAGATATTACGAAGAAGAAATGCATTTTTAATTGAAACGTGGTACCTTTCAGATACGTATTAGTGTTATTATTATCAATCGTTACTATTTCTTTTCTATATGAATACATGAACAAAATGCCGACGTGTATTATAAAATAAACTTAAAGTGTATTGTCGCACGTAAGTACAGTAATAAATATAACGATTTTGCTATCTTTTATTAAGATATTTTAAATACAATGACACTCTATTCATTATATATGTCATCAAAATGTAAATTTCATACAACGAATAACTTGAAGCAAGCTTAAATAAAGAAGAACCATCTGAGTTTTGCCATTTGGGCCTGTCAAATTACGTTAGATGCACACGAATTATACAAAACCTAAATGTCAACAGAATGTTGGAAATGTAAAAAGCAAGTATTTAAAGTGTGCGACTGCTGGTTGGCAGCAACTAATCAGAAGTACATTTTTGGTTAAATGGTACGACAGTGTCTAGCATCAACCGTATAGGAGCCAGCAAGATTTTCGATTGCGTTTTAGAAAGTATATTATTAAAGCGTAATATGAAAATTAATTAATTCTCTCAATGACCTGTAAGTTTAAAACATGTTTTATTAAGTTAGTCTGACATTTCGTTCTCGCAAGTTTATGTGTGAACAAATACAGTTCAACGAACTATTGTCACGATGACAGGTGGAACGACAATTTTGGTTAAACATCTTGATGTCAGCTGTCTGACTTTTCATTGTCATAGGTATGTGTCATCGAAATATCGTTACGATGACAGTCTGTCAGAAAATTTGAATTATACACTATTTCAATCGTAAACTTGACACAAAGCGTAGTACCAATTTTATAGAACTAATAACGTGAAACAACATTCAATTAATTTTTTTTTTGATCTGTCGACGTTCACCTTGGATGTACACAACTGATACAAAACCTGAATGTCAATAAAAAAAATTTAAATATCAGCGTTCATTAAATTATATAGGAATATTGTTCGCTTTGTGGGCAAAGTCTTAATAAATAAATTCATTTGCCACCATAATGTATAATCCATTTCTAGAGATATTTCTTTAAATTTAATCTTCATTCATTACAATAGCAAAGTTAACTACATAATTATCCTCCACTGTCATTCATTCATATAGAAATTAAAATACCGTAAATAGTATAGGTAATAGTGAATACAACCTAACCAACTAAAAAGAAGAAGCGTATGCGGTATCATAAAAATTAAATTAACATTATGAATGACATAGGTACTCCGACAATTTTATGTATTATGGTTAGAGTTGTTGCCGATATGCCATACGATTTTTTAACATATACACATAATCTGACATTACGTCAAACCAGTGAGCTGTAGCAGTGAAATCAACTGTTCACAGAGACAAATATTATACGGATCTTAATTCTAATTAGCTCCCTTATTTTCAGAAATAGCGTACCGAAAATAGTTATACCGTATGTTTTTAGTTGTTTTTTAATGAAATCTGCCTTATGAATTTTAACGAACATTTTTATAGGGGAAATGATTATTAACATTTAACATTCATTAAAACAGCATGCGACCAGCATTAATCGCATTACCAATGAGATGCCCTTACAGCCTTACATATAATATTAAAAAGATATAAGTACAAGCGAAGAGGCGAATCAAGCTCGAATAGCTCCATACATCACTATATCTAACAATGGTTGCTTTCTGCAAACACGAGAGTTGCGAAATTGTTCACATAATTCTAGCTTCTCTTTATTGAAATTTAAACGTTGTTTATCATAAAAATTAACACAAAAACCTTCATAAATTTACAAACTATATTCAACGTAATGACTATAAAAACATCATCAAAAATAACTCAATAATAATGAGTAGTATAAATACATCGTACCTATACTTGCCCATACTTAATTCAATATAATGATTCCTTTCTATAAAAAATTATCAACATACAAACTGACATCGAAAGTCGTAGGTACTTATATTTACATACAATTTTTAAATATTGTACTAAATTTTTCTATTATATAAATGCTTTAAAAAAGTGTAATTTCCGGTACGTTAGATTTATGTTATTAAATTTTGACAATTTTTTAATTGAATAAAATTGATGATAATTATAACAAACGTCAAAATATAATTATTTTATAGGTTATGAAGATAACTGACATAGAGGTGGGCAAAACGGCTCATTTCTTTGACTCGGTTCAGCTCCTCATTGTGAGCCGGGTCACGGAACCGGCTCATTTGAACCGTGTGGATCAGTAATAGCATACCGTTCATGAACGTGTAGGACACATATAATACTCGGCGCCGTCGTCGACTCAAACGAACCGGGATGATAATTTCGGCTGCGCGCACACCAATTGTACAAAATGTTTGACAAACAATTCATTTGAAGCTAAAATGCACGCAAATTTGACAAATTATTAGGTTGTTGTACACAAATTAAACAAAATATATGTAAAACTAAATTATACATTCATTTCTTTAAATTATAATTTCTAAATTATCACTGTAGAAATTAGATTTATAAGTACGCTATTTAGTTATTTTTACATTTTGATATTCAGTTCAGTATATTCATTTTATATATTTATACAATATGCAGTTGTATTGTACAAAAATAAATATTTTAGTGGGGAGTGCGTACCCTACCTGTTATATAATATCAAGTGATCCGAGATCCGGTTCATTGAAATTTAGTGAACCGGCTCTCTCGGTTCCCTGCTGGGATTCGGTTCACTGAACCGGCTCGTTCGCGAACGACCCACCTCTAAACTGACAAGGACTTGAACTTGATTAACATTACTTCAATACCAGGCTGTTTTAAATGTAACATGAAACGTCAAAATAAAAGGTCCAACAATCTGTCTTAACATTTAATTTTGCAACGCCAAATACTATATTTTACGACACGGGCCGTCATAACCATTGATATCGACACATCGATGATTATGTTCTATACATTAACCCGAGTGTGTCTACAAATTTTACTTTGCAGGAAGATAGACAATGTGTAAATTTCAATTCAACTTAAGAATTTGGCGTATATAAAATGTGCATCTGGATGAAAATGAACTATGAAGCATGTACGAATTGTGAGCATCATGCTTTAATCGAAAATGGTATCATTAAAATGCCATAAATATCTTTTATTTCAGGTTATGTCCACTAAAAATCAAATTTGAACTGTTATAGCGTGGACGACAGCACATTTGAAATTTAAATAATTTAAGGTAAGCAACAATATAACATTTTGCTAATTGTAGTAATTGTCCAATGTTGTGAAAGGTTCCACAGTGGCAGAGAATATTAATGCCTGATGCAGATATATGTCAACAAGGGAACACCCTTTCAGTAATGGACTAAGAGCATAAGTGGAAACCAATCTTCCCATTCCTACAAGAAACAGTAGTAAAAGAATAAAGGAGAGTCACTTACATGTAAATTATGCAATAATGGATCTGTTCATTTTTATAGACTGGTTGGAGAGCGATTTTCTAAACAATGTGTTTATAACACTGCACAGTGGATGTTTTTCTATCAATGTTCAAGAATGGGCGAGTTCCCATGGAATGGAAATATGTGTTATATGGGAGAATGATTGACAGCTGTAGTTAGCTTCACCCTATTTTTTGAAAAAATTGATGCTGATCAAAATTGGTGAACATAGTATATTACTAAATTAAATTAAGTAACAGTTAAAGGGTGTAGCGAAAATAAAAAAAATAGTGCACATCTATAGGCGTTTTCGGAAAATGTATAGCATTAACCTGACCCGGTTAGAAAGTACCTAACAGGTTCAGTAACTTTACCCGGTTAAATGAAACATTTCTGAACGCAATTGCGGTCACGTTGAGTAACGTAACATAAACGTCTGCATATAACCTTATAAATACCTATCTTCAAAACATAGTTTAGCTGTACTGGCAATACGACAGAAAAAATGGACCGGGGAGGGGGTAAAACAACACGCATTACCCTACTCACTTACCAGGGTTATGAAAATCGAACCGGGTTGTTGAACCCAGTTACTTTTTCGATTTTACGAACACGGTTGTTTTTACCCGACTGAATTAACGAACGCCTTCGTGCTAACCGTGTTGTAACCCCAATGACCGAGTTTAATTTCCGAAAACACCTTATGTCGCCATCATTACTCATCTATTATCATTTTAACACCGACATATTTAACTAGAGCATACGCGAAATGTTGGTCAACTCAACATTCACGTTAGGTGGCTTAAATGTTACAGGAAACGTCAGAATTGTCAGAAAAATCCATTTGACTTTTGATTAATGTTGGAAATTTCACAAAAATTTAATTGCAGGTTATAAAACGTCAAAACGATCAATCGATTTCAGTTCGGGATGAAATCTGAACTGCTTTCATGATGACAATTATTTAAGAAAAAAAGTTAAACACCCTGACATCTGTCTGATATTTCATTGGTCATGTTTTAAGCTCCATCTATATTTATTGTAGACCTTGAAACAAAAAGATATGAAATTTCAAATTTTATACAGCGAAATGACTATAGTCTATTTTTAAAGTAGCGAGACGAATTCCTGAACATACCCCTGTCCCAAAGTACATGCACGAAAATCTTGAAAACAAACTTACGAGTATATCTGATAACTATTACTGTCGAGCTCTGAATAGAACCGGTAAAGTATATAATGAACGGGGAAATAATAGAAACAACAACAAGGCTTAACAATAAACAATGTCAATTGACAGAATGTGAGCAAGATTGATACGGTGTCATTTGGCCTTGCTTTCAACCAATGAGATTTCACTGTCAAAGTGGTCTGTTCAGAAATTCGTCTCGCTATTTAAAAAATAGACTTTAAAATATTAATGAGAAAAGTGTTATCAGATCCATTTTAGTTTTGCCTATATATTAGACAATTACCTTAAAATATGATTTATTATTATTACTAGGTGACAGACGAATCAAATTTCAATGTAATGACAATTGTTTTTTAACTATTTAATTTATTAAAGTAAATATTCCAGCCTAATTCAATAATTACTACTACTAAATAATTTGATTGTCAGTAGAAAGTTTGAAGCATGGGCAGCGTTCAATCATTTAATGGGATATGTTTGAAAATACACCATTAAATCAAATTGTTAATCAAACATTCTGATCATGGTTCATGATGATCGTGTCCCAGGCTGGTGGCTCTTATTTCGATAGATTGGTTGTAATCATGAACTACCTTTTTGTGTTATTTTTCCTTAAATACTTAATAAGAATCACAAAATGATCCGACAATTACGAATTATATTCTTTTTACAGTGTGTGTAAGCAAAATGTTTACACAGATATTCCCACGTCGGTCTGTTTTATTTTTGGTTATTGTTTTTAGTTCAACTACCATCGTCACTACTAAATATTTAAATTGTAATAGGATCGTCTCAGCAACCGACATAGCCAGAGCACGATCTACAGGCGACGACTCAATGCCACTGCAACTGCAAACTCACTTTGACAGGAACAATTTCAGAGCAGACACATGAAACTAATTTATTAATACGGAAGCCAGTTATAAATTCACTATTATAAATAAAATTAATAAGTCATACTATTCTATACCAACATTTTATTTACAACTTGATTCTTCTGTGTAATGGGCATGCATCGTTCACAAATTTGCATTATAACAAAGCTCAAAAGGTGTGTCAAAAGATGTATGATTATTATTAAATATTACAGCCCAGAAATGATGTTTGTGGGCCATGATAATTGACAGGTCAAATTATGCAAAGCTAAAATAAGTCTGATATTACTTTTTTAATAATGATGTAGTCCTTTCATTGTGTAAAACTAATAACACTATGAATCTTTTAGTGTCAAGTCTTAGTATTACGCTAAATAGCATCTAAATTTCAAACTTCAACAACGAAAAGTCAGACTCACGTTAAGATGCTTTAAATTGTCGTTCCACCTGTCACCGTGACAGTAGTTCGTGGACAAAAATATACGTCTATACAAGGTGTGCCAAAAGTTTAGAAAATCAAAATTGATTTTTTTTTTGGCGTTTTACAGGGAACTGTTATAAAACTGTAAGCGGACGCGAAAAGGCGACTCAAGCTCGAAGAGATTGATGGACAGCTAGTCTATTAATATAATAACACAAACATGGTTGTTAATGCTTATCAATCTAATATACAAAATAGGACTTTCTATAATAATAATTCTCTGTATAATAAAAAAAATGCAACTAATATCAATCTAATCGTCAGTTTTACCGTTCTTCATGTTACAATACTAATACTAATTGATATCAAAATAAAAATGCTAAGGGTTATAAAAATGCCAACAATGCAGCTATAAATACTTATATTCCGGCACAACTTAATTTTAAAACTGATTCTCAAAAGAGCAAACTTAAGGATAATCAAAAAACTTTTATGGAAAAAAATTCAATTGAGAAACAAAGAAGAAGACAGGACATCAAGTATGTGTTGGTATTATACAATGTTCTAGAAAAAACTTTAGTTTTATAAGACTAGAAAATGAATAAATTAATAAATATAAAGGAAAGTAGTAAAATTGTGGGGAATTGTGAATCTCTACCTTACATTAATATAAAAATAACGAACTTTACTAGATTCAGGGACTAAAATTTCTTTAATCCGAGAAGAAAAAATAAACAGAATACTCGAATATTTAATCATGTAATGAAATTGAAAAAACAAATGTTCTTTTTGCAAACGGTCAAAAGATGATGTGTATTAAGATTGATATTGTTAATCATGTATACAGGGCAAGGCACTAGTAGCCACTTCTTCGGTTGCTCTATCGTATTTAAAACAAAAAAGTAATTAGTGAAAGCTTCATGGATTCTTAGGGCGCATATTTTAAAAATATTTTCAACTTTGACGCACTTCCGGTTTCACCGGAAATGTATTAAGCTTGTTTTTTTTAATGACTTATCCTATATACTTTTGGAATTTCCAATACTGTTTCAAATTACTTATTCAACTGTTTTGTCTTATTCTGAATTGAACCAAAAGTTCTTGAGTTATTGATTTTTTTTGTAAATCTTTGACCAAAAGACGTGTTTAGAAAAGAACACATTTGCATGGTTTTTACAAGTAAAAACCATTAATTTTGGTGGTGCCTGTAACCAAGAAAATTCTACATCATTTGGTATAAGTTGCACTCGACAATACTTTAAGAAACTTTGTTTTTTCAAAGCCTACTTCCCGAAATTTTCACATACCAAAAACTTATTTTGATGGAACGCCCTGTATTTTATTATACCATTTTGTTTCTTGTTTTATTCTCTTTCATTTTTTTTATTTTTGTTAATTATGTTCCATACTTATCCTTTGTAATTACTGAGATAACCACTATAGAGCAATCAGCGGTCAAATGAAGAACTGGGAGCGTTGTTGTTCTATGCACCCAAATATTTGTTTAACCAATGGGAAGGCCCGACTGCCTGTGTCAACTATCAAACAAAGTAAAGGTTAAACCTATGGAGTGTGGAAGAGAAGGAGAGCGATTGCTTATGGATTATAACTTGTAAAAATGGACAGGAATTTGATGCCTGTATTTTAGTTCGAATGGTGTCACTAGTGTTCCCAACTAGGCTAAACTTGTTGTTAGTTGCCATTTCTTAATGGGTTTTTGGTTGTAATTTATAGAATCAGAGTTTATTTTCTAATCAAAATGTCATAAAAGTTTTGTTTATTATTATCTAAAATTAGTAGGATGTAACACCGGCTACGGTAATTTAAAAGAAGAAAGGAGAAAAGAAAAATTAATATGAAATAAATTTGTAAAACAACATTTTATAAATAAAAGCTGTAATTAATATGTTTTATTTACATCCAGTGACTTATACATATTTTTTAATTTAAACGCTACCTACTTCATAATAGCTTTCTACTACTAAATACAAAATTACCACATTTTCAAGAAAGCATTAGTAAAATCATTATTTGTTAGTTGCATCCTTAATGTTTACCAATACTGAATTATGTAACGAAATTCGTTAAATAAATTCTTAAGACTTTTACTAAAATTATGCTGGGATCAAAAGTGGTGTAAAATAATATAATCTGTGAAACCGCACATGTCGGTCAGTCCTGATTTTAATTCCGAAAGTATTCCAGCATTATTGTCGGCAGAAATTTATAATAATTATTATTATATTTTATCAACATATGACAAAAGCTGAGCAAATTCACTGAAACTGTTTAATTAACTAAGTTTTACTAGAAGAAATCTTTTTTTGTCAATGTATATTGTTAATTTAGAAATGAACAGATACATGTTTTCTTGATGATCGTAAGTTCAACATGACGCAATTTTTTTCAAATAAATCAAACAATTATTCATTTTACAACTCTCAACTTTTCTTGTCATTAATTTGCTTCCATTTACTGATATTACTGAATAACTTTTAAAAGGATTACGAATTGTATTATTTATTACAACTGTACTTGCGGATGTTGTACGTATAATCTAAGGAAGTTATTTCATTGAATATCAGAATGTTTTACGCATTACTTTAGATAAGATAGGATACAGAAGTGAGCCGGGAGTACACAATGGAGCTGATTTTTATTGAATATTTATTGATATTTATAATTTCTAACGTTGCAAATTTTAAATTCTAGCCTAAACAGCGATGCTAGCGCCAGCGACGTCAAGCATCAACATATTGCCCATTTTCACATCACGGCGATCGTTCTCCTTACCTCTTATCCTCCATAGTTAAACCCTTGTTTTCCAATTTTGCAGACCAAGAATCCGTCAAAACTTTTTACGTAACGTTAGTACTTCTTTGGTAAATAGAATACGCAAATTTAATGCACAGAATGGCGGTTATATCGAACATATTATTTGATGAAGTTTGGTTGTCTTACTTCAGTTTGCTGTTGCTTTTCTTAATAGTTAGTTAGGTTATTTTATATTTGTTTTGTTTAACGTTAACAAATTAATTTTGAAATGTTGCAGCAATCTACTCAGAAAAGCATTAATCAAACGAATCAGGCAAAAGAAATTGAAAGAAAATACTACAACTGAACATTACTGGAATTAAAATATTAACTAAAAATATAGTATTTAATCTTTATTTTGTTTGGCAGGTGTCACAGGCAGTCGGGGGCCTTTCTATTGATTAAGCGAATATTTGAGTGCATTGAACAACAATGCTCGTAGTCCTTTATTTAAAAATTATTTGTGCTTCTTCCAGTCTCCTTTAAAAAATAGCGATTTTTTTCGGTATGTAATTATTTTACAGATCGACCTCTTGCATTTTAGTTTTTCAATATTTTTGTCGCTGACATTATAGATCAATACATGGAATTTGAAGGGCTTTTAGCAATAATTTTGAAAATCTTTAACATAAACTAATCATTATTAACTGAATATGAATTTAAAATAACACGTTTATACTATTTCATCATATTGGCTATGTTACGAGTAATTGCTTATGTGCATGTGCAATTATAAAAAGATATCTATTTTGTAAAGTTAACTACCACTCTGGTGGTAGAATAAAAAAAGAAAAACATTTTAAAGTTTCCGATTTAATAACATGGAAATTTTTTAATGGCAATGGATATAGCAATTACAGTGATATCCATTTATTTAAGCGTGATTAAAGTGCTCCAGAAAAGCCTAATATTCTAAATTAATCACAATTATTCGCCACAATTTAATTATCGACTATTTTGTCTTCAATGCGTATTTTATTAATTATCTATCTATAGCGTTTATATAAAGATTTAAAAGTACCTGTATTTGTTTCACGCATATGGTTTCACGTTATAAAAAGTTATAAAGGATTAAGAATAATATATTATTAATATAAAATAACTACTCACCCCTTGCTGTTTGACGTTGTAAACTGAAACATAGAAATTGAAATTAAATTGCGATTTTTTAAAGTTGGTGTAAGCGACTTACGATTTTCTGTACATGATTGTCCACGTGCAGATTCTAGGATGAACGCTAAGAAAAATATAACCAAACACTTAATTGTACGAAACATTATGAATAGCTTAGTACTCAAGAGTTAGAAACTTTTGTACTATATGTAAGTATTGTCGATATTTCTGCAAATATGTACGCATTGCGTATCAAAATTTATTCACCACAATCCACCAGACCACATTAGTTAATTAGACCTGATTAATTTGGCGAGTTTAATTGATAAATTTTAATTTTATCAAAACTTTAGACCGCAGTAACGTGATAAATGAAAATATATTTTTTATAGCCAAACATTTTTTGAAACTTTTAAAATTATTCTTACCTCATCCTGTTATTGTGGTCTAAAATTTTGATAAAATTGAAATTTATCAATTAAAACAGGGAATGTTCGAAATTTAAAATCAGGTCATGTAACAATATGTATGCATATTTATGAAATTTCTTTATATGTACATATTTAATATATACAGGATGAGTCAACTACGCGGGTAAGGCCGATTGTGCCTTTACGAGTAAAGATATTTCGAAACGGTTTTTTTCTTGTGGTAGCTGTTCATTAGGGGCACATTTTAAAAATATTTTGTATTATACAGAGTGTTCCATAACTTGGTGGCTAACCATAGTTATAGTTTTTTAAATTGAACACTCTATATATTATTGAATTTTGAATTCCCTGTATAATTTTTAGTCAAAAAGTTATAAGATAGTATAGGCCTAAAGTGTAAAGTTTTTGACATATTTCCATTTTCCTGAAGAATTCAATGTTTGTATAAAATTATATTTCCCGAAAACGACGTATTAGATGGACAAAATTTTTTCCAGTATTGTTTACAATAAGAGGTCCTAATAGAAGCATGTTTTATTTTTTTACAGTTAGTAACTGCATGTGCAGGAAGCTAGATTAAAATTAGATGACACGTTTTTGTATAAAAGTCAATTTTTTTAAATGGAACAGCCTATATATCAGCTTATTTTTGAATTGTTTATTAAATTTCATGTCAGAAACATGTAAAACGTTAATACTTTAAAAGTGACTATTACAGAGTTATTGTCGTTTTTTGATATGCTTTTGTTAGTTTTTGCAAAAAAGTCAATTTTTTCAAATGGAACACCCTGTATATTATTTCATTTTTGAATTTCTTAATAAATTTCACATCAAAAACATGTCAGACGTTAATACTATAAAAGTGACTATTACTGAGCTATTGTCTCTTTTTGATATAATTTTGTCAGTACTATACTACGTATATTAATTAAACCACAAAACTGACAAAATTATATTAAAAAGAGACAGTAGCTCAGTAATAGTCACTTTTACTGTATTAACGTCTTACATGTTTCTGACACGAAATTTAATAAACAATTCAAAAATGAACTGATATACAAGGTGTACATGCTTCTATTAGAACCTCTTATTGTAAACAATATTGCAAAAAATTTTGTCCATCTAATACGTCGTTTTCGAGAAATATAATTTTATACAAACATTAAATTTTTCAGAAAAATGGGAATAAGTCAAAAACTTTACACTTTAGGCCTATACTATCTTATAACTTTTTGACTAAAAGTTATACGAGGAATTCAAAAATGCAATAATATATAGGGTGTTCCATTTAAAAAATTATAACTATGGTTAGCCACCAAGTTATGGAACACTCTGTATAGTACAAAATATTTTTAAAATGTACCCCTAATGAACAGCTACCACAAGAAGAAAACCGCTTCAAAATATCTTTACTCGTAAAGGTACAATCGGCCTTACCCGCGTAGTTGACTCACCCTGTATATTTTGAGTTTATACTTGCTCACCCAAAACGTGAAAAATAATTAACGAACACGATTATATCCAATGTGCTAATCGTTATATTAATCAAAACAAGTAATTAATATATTTTTCACTAAAAAGTAACTTTCTGTTATCTATAACTGATCAACAAACTGCTCTAAAGGATGAGTCAAGTATAATTGAAAAGTAGTCATGATTAGTAAAAATATTTTCTTTCTCAAGTTTTACAGCTTCATTTATTGTGTAACATTCTGAATACCATTACATATGCAAAATATGACTTAAATGCTTTCAAAAATGTCTCCTTAAGCATCATAGGTATAGTTTTCAGTGATGTTCATAAACATTAATTAATATTCTCTCTTCGAAATTACAAATAATGTTTTAATAACATTGCTTCTTTTTATATGTCCCACTTTAAATCATATTTCTAGTTTGTAACTGTAATACATACACGTTTGGTCAATTAAAAGTTGCAACCTGATCACAATCGTACCTCCTAGTACCATTATTCATTATTTTTAAAAGTACTGGAATCAAATATCATGGAAACGAGAAGAAAATGGAAATTCATATAGATGAAATATTTCTTTTCAAATATAATTACAATTTCATAATCGATGTCATTATTTAATACTCCATAAACTATGTAAATTCTTCAAACATATATTTATAGAAAGGTTATGATTTCAACTGAATCTCATTCGCGTGCTCAAGCCTGAACACTACCTTCGTTGTCTTGAGCATCAGCCGGTGCTTGAGGGTGTTTTATAAAACGCAGATGTGTCGATTTATAAATCTGGCCCTTAGTAAACGACTTAAGTTTTTTAATTAAAACAAGAAGAATGAGTGTGCTTAAAACCACACGGCGGAAGTGTAAACTTCATCAAGGCGAGGTTAATAATAACGAAGATAATACGAAATACACGCATATAATATTCAGTAACGTATTAAATAAAACATATTCTCACATTTATTACATTTACGCGAGCGTCCGTTTCGTTTGGTCGGTTCGGACGTATGTGTATGTATAAATAGACGATATAAATACTTGCTTACGGTCCCTCGCTTGGTCTGATGGTAGTGTATCGGCTTCATAACCGCGCGGTCTCGGGATCGAATCTGTTCTGGGATATGAATTTATTTATTCATTTAAATTTCAATCTAATTGAAATTAAATACCTCTATATGATATATTTATTTATCTTGTTCGCTTATCCGACTTTACCCGAAGAGCGTTACATATCCGAGCGTTGCAGGTCAGTCTTGTTCACTGCCTACAATCAGCGCAACGCGCTTAAAGAAGTTTACACTTCAATAAAAAAAAATATTATTGATTAATGTCATTGGTATCATACCTAACCTAAGACAGATTACCTAATTAATTTTAGCATTTCATGTACGTAACTATTACTCACCTTTCCGTAAAATTAAGTTATTATATTCTTACATATGGTAAACATGAGGTATTTATTCTTATATTTATAAATTTATAGTACATTTATTGCGTTTTTTGGTTTAAATACAAACAATTCCGAACTGCCAATATGAATGTCGATGTGGTTTAAATAGATCGCGCTTGAATCTTGCTTAAGGTGTCGCTTAAAATGTCGTCAAATAGATGGCGACACAATTTTTTTGGAAGAATTATTAATTATTACTCCTATTTCCCCAATTTTTAGTGAAGAATAGTGTAGGGAAGTAGAATTTTATAGACTAAATTTTATTACTACCAAGTTAGAATTTTTTTAAATGTCCCAAAGTGCCAGTGTTTTTTTTAATTTTTACACTCGCCTCAACCATGCGCCAAATGTCACTTTACAGGCGGTGAGTACAAAAAGACTTTAACGTACTCGAGATTGTCTTGCATCGGCCGCAAGCATTATTAAGGAGATTTTAGGATGCATGTATATATATATAAATAGACGATATAAATAATTGCTTACTGTCCCTAATTGGTCTAATGGTAACGTATCGGCTTCATAACCGTGCGGTCTCGGGATCAAACCTGTTCTGGGACATGAATTTATTTATTCATTTCAATTTAATTGAAATTAAATAATAATAAAATTGTTCCCTTAGTCGACTAGAGCCGACATTACCCGAACGAGCGTTACATATCCGAGCATTTCATATCCGAGCGCGACGGGTCAGTCTTGTTCACTGCCTACAATCAGCGCAACGCGCCTGAACAAGTTTACACTTCAAAAATGCTTTTTAAAAATAAAAATTAATTTATTACAAAACTTTTTAAACTGTTACATTGAATGTATTCGTAACAACTAACTAACTATTCTAAAAGACATCTTAACCGCAAAGAAAATGCGATGTTTATCTATTTAATAAAGCGCATAACATCACGTTCTCAACTTAAAATTAAATGATAATTATGTTCTTGAGGTATACGACTGGAATCGTAACACCTCCCCTGTAAAAGTAAAATTTACACTGTAAACCAGTTAAATTTTGTAAATTAGAATTATTTTCTGAACTGTGTTTCAAACAATTTGATTTCGGAAACTTCTTATTTCTAACAAATTTTACCATTATATAAATACAAAATATTATAATTATACAATATAAAATAATGATCCAAATACTGGGGTTCTTATTTAAGAAATTTACATTATCTTCAATATTCCTCTGTAAATTATCCAAATGGTTTATGAAGTCCTTAGTTTCTTCTAATTGAACGAATTTAAAATATATAGGATATAAATCAGTTTTGGTGTTACTTTTTATTTCAATATCGTATTCAAAATTAAATAATTAATACATACTATTTCTGGTTTTATATGAATTTTATATAATAATACGATTTATCATGCTTACAAAAACATTTTTAAACAGTCCTGTTTTATTCACTGACATATTGAATGACATATGATTAATAATTTTGTATGTGTCGAATTTGTTGAATTTGCTTATCATGAATCGCTATACAAATGCAGAGATGACCGACATGCACTACATTTATGGACTTGCTGATGGAAATGCAGTAGAAGGTAGGCGGTTGTATACTGAAAGATTTCCTGGCCGTATTGCTCCTGATAGAAAAACTTTCGAAAGTATTCATCGGCGTCTTTATGAAATAGGCACATTAAGACGAAATGGAGGAGCACGAAGGCCAAGGACAGCAAGAACGGTAGAGCTGGAAGAGGATGTGCTAGACATGATTGAAGAAGATCGAGGTACTTCTACTCGAAAAATTGCTGACGCTTTGGATGTAAGTAATGGGACTATTTGGCACATTCTGAAGGAAAATTTGTTGTACCCATTCCATATACATCGTGTTCAAGCATTACTTCCTGCTGATTTTCCTCCTCGCATTGCATTCTGTCAATGGCTTTTGCAGAAAATGGTTCAAATCCTTCAATTCCTGATGTTGATTCTGTTCACCGATGAAGCGAATTTTTCAAGAAATACAATACGCAATTTCCATAATAACCATGTATGGTGTGACGAAAATCCACACGAAATTGTTGAAAATCGTTTTCAATATCAGTTTTCTTTGAACGTTTGGCTTGGGATTGTGGGTGACTGCCTAATTGGACCGGTTTTTTTACAAAGGAGACTAACCGGAGAGGTGTATCGCAAGTTTTTGGAAAACACGCTCCCTGGATTTCTGGAGGACGTACCATTAGCAATTAGAGATGCAATGTGGTATATGCACGATGGTGCACCAGCCCACTTTAGTCAAGTAACTCGTGATTTCTTAACACAAGCATACGGAAATCGCTGTGGTGGTCACTTTGAACAGTTATTGTAATTTTTGCTTGCTAAAATTGTTGGTATGGTAAAATATTTGTTTTTGCCCTTAAATAAGACCCTTGTTATTTAAAAAAAAAATTCTGTAATAAATGTACATGCACTAAAATGTGTTTTTTTACTAAAAAACGGTACGTCGTATGATAAAAAGTTAAGAGAGCTTTTTTCTTCACAATTGAACAAAGAATAGAAACATATTTTTATTTTTAGAGAAATCAGCGGCGTCCTATTTTTTTCTTGAAAAATAACACGCCTAAAATTTCATTATGATCTTTAATGCCGTCTTGGAGAAATATAATTTTTACTGTTTCTTTTAATTAAACTTCAACACGCTGTAGATCGGTAACGAAGCGTTTGCGGACCTTGTTTATTATAAACTTTTTTGTATAAAATGACCTGAACAATCAACCCCTTTAATATTGCCGCATCTTTTTTAAACACCCTGTATATGTGATAGAAATTGCAGACAATCTTCAGAACCAATGGCACTTCGAGAGTGAAAACGATATCATGATGTTGTCCATCGAAAGTTTTATCGGAAATTTTGGTTGGTGATTGGTAATTGAAGAGAGGTTCTGAAGTAGTAAATGCGACTCAATAATAGAAGGATGCATTGTATTTAATCTAGTAAATACTAAAGATGACCTGATATCAGACAGTATTCAGTCTATCATCATTAAACTATTCGTTAATTGGGAATACACTATAGATAAGGTAATGTAATCGTACCGTCATTCTTAATTCGTATATCTTCGATTCTGTGATTATTTTTCCATTATTCTACTTTGGATGATTAGTTGATTATCTTTCAAATTTACTACTGTATTGTTGAACGTGGTAATAGCTTGTTTTGTTAGCGATACATATTCTTTCAAAATTTGTGCATTCTTTTTATTTGATTTTTATAATTCTTGAATTTGGTGATCGATCTAGAATTTCTGTTGCTGTTTTGCCTTTAATGTGATAAGCCTGACCTATTTTTGTAAATTCGTCAACTATGTATGGTAAGGAAATCAGTATTTTGTATTAAAAAGGCATCGATATGATTTTTTTCGAAAGATCTTTCTAATGTTTTGCTTAGGTTTAGAGGTGGTTTTGGAGGATTCCTGTCATATTTAGTTTTTTACAAAATTTGCAGTTGTTTATATAGTTTCTAACGTCTGTTTTCATATTTTTCCAGTAATATCTTCTTTGTAAATAAGATGTTGTCTCTGTTGATTCCCGATGATTTGTTTTTCCTTGGTGATGTAATTTCATTAAATCTTCTCTTTCTCCTACGTCATCTACAGTTCGTAGTTACTCCATCTGATAATTTCGGGTCCTTGTTCTCCAAATTTCGCAATGTATTCTACACAGAAATGTTTGTACATTTCTTCTGTGTCGAACGTTATATGATATTTTCTATTGGGTTGTAAATACTCTTTCAAAAAGTCTCTTATTATAATCGTCTATTGGTTGTATCGCTTAACAGTTCTTTGAATTCATCTTCATCGATGTTCACCATTAATTATTGTGTATCTAAAGAATGAAATTCGATTCTAGACACCGCGTCTGCATTTCATATTTTCCGTTTTTGTAAATTATTTCGTAGTCAAATTCTCCTAATTTCGAACTAATTTCGAATGCCTGATAAGGGCGAAAGTGTTTTGTACTATGCCCAATAAAATGTTCTTCTAACATAGATGATATCTGTCTTTGAACTTCCGCTTTGTGTATTCGTGGGTATCAATAAGATTTTGTAAATGTAGGAGAAGTGTTTTCTTTTACCTTAATTTGGTGTTTAATAATTGTATTATTAAACGTCAAGGGTATTTTATCATTATAAAATATGTCCTGATATCCACAGTAAAGAGATTTTATTATAGTTTCTTTTTCTTCTTTATTCATATCATTAAAGCGAAGTTTACTAAGATTTGTATTTTCTTCTGTTATTGAGGAAAATTCGTGGAAATCGTCGACTTCTATTGGTTCGTGAATATTAACTTGTTGATCATGGTCAGATGAATTAATAAGAGTAGTACGTATAACATTCAGCATTCACTACGGATGCAGGTATTTCTAAATTTAACATTAATTTTGTATATGGAGAACATTAATGTCCTAAATTAACTACGGGTAGCTTTACTAATTTTTCTGTTCTTGCAGGAATTATAATTTTCTTGCTTTTCATATAGTTAACCTGATTGTCTATATAAATCGGAATTTTTGTTTTGCTAGTCACTTATACATTATTTTTAAATCTATTTCTGCCTCTAATTTTCGAAGTAGATCTAAGTCATCATAATTTGGATTAAAATCGAATACATAAAATTTTGGTTCTAAACTGTATTTAAAAATTTGTGAAATAGGTTTTATTATACTATGATTATGTTGACTTGCGTGCTGAACCGATTGAATGATAAAATTATCTGCTTGTACGAGGTGCGGATAATAAGATGAAACTAAATGTGTTGAAATTAATGATTTTCTAGATCCGGTGCCTAGCAAGAACTTTGAATTTGTTTCAGGTAGGATAATGTAAGGAAGGTTTGATACAGAACTGGTAACGTTAATTTATACTATTGCGTTTTTATTTCCGAGGCTGTTATCCTAAAATGTTCTTCTTTTGCTCGAGGTTGAAAATCCGTTTCTTCGGAGGAAAGTTCGCTTTCATAACCTGTGACATTTTCTTAACAATTTGCCCTCTCTTCATAATTAGGATACTGGACATGATCTTGGTATGTGTATGGTTCTTGATAGTAGGGTGTATCTTGATAGAATAATTCTTATGTATTTTATGTTGGTTGGTAAATTTGTTTTTAATTAATATTTGCTCTACTCGTGAATCCTGATGGTGAACTTGACCAATCCATCGGTGTTGATTTTGGTGGGTTTGATTTAACAGTATTTCTTGTCATTTGTGAAGGTGATTTTAAATTATTAAATAGAGGTTCTTGTGGAAATACCTGCTGACGTTGTGAGAAGTATTGTGTTTTTTGGAAGTAAAATGGTCGTTAATTAGAAAGAAAAACTCGTTTCACAAAAAAAAAACGTGTGAAACGAGTTTTTCTTTCTAATTAATTGTTTAAAATTCATAAGTGCTCAATTATCAAGATTAAAATGGTCGTTGAAGAAAATTATTTTGTGGAGGTTGAGATTGTGTAAAAGGAAATGATTGGACTGGACGTATTGGATATTATGGTTGAATCATAGGCGTGAAAGGAAAAATGTGGCCGTTGTAATGTTTAAGATATTTTAGGTATAATTGGTTTACTGAAAGGCATAGGCGTCTTTTGTCTTTGATAATTTATATTTTCCTGTTCTTGTGCAAAATCCAATGCCTCTTCTAAATTTGTTGGCTTTCTACATTGCATAATTAAGCACGTTGGTTCCCTTAACCCGTTAATAAATGATTACAGCGCCAAATTGCGATATAATTCTATCTTGTTGTCTCTTAAAGTAATATTTCTCTCATGCACTTTAATTCGAGCGACCAATAAGCTACATAAGTTCAGACAACGTTTACCACATACTAAAGGGGTTTCATTTGTGTACTGATCTATCCTCAGCAATTGTTTAATCAAAGTAAATTTTTACAAAGAGATAACAGCATTCATTAAAGGTATGTCCAGTAGAGAAATTAAAAAACGAAACTCGTATGTTGTTACAGAATATTTAAGAATGAATATCTGTGTGGCGGTTGAAGAAGAGGACACCATCACATTTACTTCTCTGGCAGAAGAATTTCAGGCATCTAGAAGCAGCTGCTTTAAAACCTTGAAAATGAAAAAGTTCATGTCGTACAAAATTAAGAATGTATTGCCCCGTGATTACTTTCCAAGAATGAAATTCTGTGAATTCTGGATGGAGAAAATTAATGAAAATCGAAATATTTTAAATAACATTCTATTTTCTGATGAGAATTCGTTCACATTAAATGGCAAAGTTATCAAACAAAACAGACAGATTTGGGCAAGAGAAAATCCCTACAGAACACAAGAAACACATACGAAATATCGTGATAAAGTTAACGAGTGGGTTGGAATTTTAGGGAATCGCTTATTAGGGCCATTTTCTATTGACAGACATTTGAGCCACCATAAATACTTAGATCTTCTTCAAATGGGGGTAGGCCCGCAGGTGGATGCTTTGAGATGCAACGGACCAATAATATTTCAACAGGATGGAACACCAGCCCATTCTGCTGACATCGTCAGAGAGTTTTTAAACGAAACATTTCCTAATAGTGGGATTGGCCAATATGGACCATTCCATTGGCCTGCTCGAAGTACTGACCTAACACCACTCGATTTTTTCTTATGGGAGCATTTAGGAACACAAGTTTACGACCTCATAAGACGTCAACCAGAAACTGTGGAGGAACAAAGGGCAAGAATAACTGAAGCTTGTAATTCCATTACAGTGCGGACTTTACGAAACACTCGAAGAAATTATCAAGAACGCTTGGGACATTGTCTAGCAGTCAAAGGAAAACACTTTGAATAATTCCTTTGATAATTACTTATAATTTTTGTTAATTTGTTGAGTTATTTGTGCTTTAATGGTTTCTACGTTTTTTTTATAAATAAATGTTTACATGTTCTGTCTTCCAAAATTAAGCTAATTTAGTCATAGCCTCGAGAAGCTTTCGCTATTTATTTTTTTAATACAAAGCCTAGAAATGATAGTGGAAAGAAAACGATTTCACAAAAATATTTTTTCAAAACCATTTCGACTTTTTTTTGAATTGTAATCTATTCGATAGTTTAAAGGATCTTTCAGGTTAGTTCCAAAAATGGTTTAAATATTTTCATCAGAACAAAAGTTATCACGCGGTTGAATTTTTTTTAGTCTCGTGTTACTTTGGTGAGAGGAACCACGGATCATAGGTGCGGAGGTTATGTCGCAGGACTTGTCGAAATAAACAATGGTGTGCTCCAGGTCTCAATTCAAGATCCTACCTTGTTTCTTATAAAAGTGTGTACAGTGATGTTGTTATCCTCCAGGAAAAAATATATTAATATGAATTTTAGGAGAGAAACTTATTCTTTATAAAAAATTTTGACTGTATCGACGCCCCTTTTTCGTAAATAAAAGAAAAACGGAATCATTTAAGATAAAATAAAATACTTGAAATTATGTCGAGTTCTTGATTTTAAATACGACTAAGTCCGAATGTTATATTACATTACTAATGTTAGACAGAAGGCAAATTGTTGGTAAAGTTTGTTCAACATTTCAACATTAATTTCTCGAGCAGCCCCCGTAATAGTTAATAGTTAAATAGTTTCTCTGTACACTCTTGCTTTAGGTAACCAATTAGTAAATTTCATCGATGGACAAAATTAATAATGAATTATTAGCGTGGGTCGACATATACAGGGTGGGGCACCTCATTTCCGTCGGTTTATATACAAAAAGCGGTAATATGTTTTATTTTTATTTTTATTAAAGGTTGTGTAGGTTCATTAGGGGCACGTTTTAAAATTATTTTGAAATATACAGAGTGATCCAAAAAAATTTGGCACACCAAAGTTATGAAAATTTAAATGGAACACCCTGTATATTATGGGATATTTTGATGCTATAGGCTAAATTAAGGCCACTTACTGTTATATTCCCTATACCTAACTCAACCTCTTTTCGAGATATTTCACTATTTTTGAAAATGTAGATCAAAATTTCAGAGACATTGCTGTCTTCCATATTTGGGCGAATTATTTTAAATTGTATACAATGTACACTCAAAGCATTAGACTCTAAGATAAGCTAAAGTTGATATCTATAAATTATACAGGGTGTTTAAAAACTACATTTGTGATTTGACTAACATTAAAGGAAAATAACTTTCTTATTTTAAATGGAACACCCTGTATTGATTGCCATATTTAGATTCTAATTTTAATTGTTTTTAAAACTGTATTAGGGTTTCCTATACCTATCTCTTATAGTTTTTTGGTAATTTAGAATTTTCAGTTTCAAACACTAATTTCTTGCAAACTATTTTTCAAAATGCTAATATTTATTAACCTATCGGGATGATTGGTTTTGTTTCACATTAATTAAAAGGCCTCATAACTAGGTAAATAAAAAATACATACTTTATTAAACAAACAAAAAACTTAAATTGTAAAAGAAAACTAATATTTTAACAAGTGCTCGAAATGATGT
Source organism: Amphimallon solstitiale (assembly GCA_963170755.1). NCBI lineage: Eukaryota > Metazoa > Arthropoda > Insecta > Coleoptera > Scarabaeidae > Amphimallon > Amphimallon solstitiale. Next base: position 130,712,033 of record OY720680.1, read on the forward strand.
CCATCTGTTTCAATGCATAATCGAATTCTCTCTTGAAAGGACTGTTTAACTCTTGTTAATAGAACGAAACGCTATTCTTATTCGTTCTCTCATATCGTCGGGTGTGGTTGGTGGTATATCATAAATGATATTTTTGACATATTCCCATAAGAAAAAATCGGGACTCGTTAAGTCTGGGGATCTTGCTGGCCAATTCTGTGGACCGCCGCGTCCTATCCACCTATTGGGATATTGCCTATCCAATTCATTTCTTACATTTACTTGAAAATGCGCTGGCGCACCGTCTAGTTGTAACCACATCCTTTGACGAATTTTAAGTGGTATATTTTCCAAAAGTACAGGCAAATTGTCTCTTAAAAATCGAAGAAACATGACGCCGTTTAAGTGACCATCAAAAAAGAACGGACCTACCACTTGAGTTCCAATTATTCCACCCCATACATTGACACACCACCTGTGTTGCCTGTCAATAGTACTAAAAAAATGGGGATTTTCGTCACTGTAGTAATGAAAATTATGTTTATTAACTAATCCGTTATTGTGGAATGATGACTCATCCGAAAAAAGTACAAAATCGAAGAAATTTTTATCTTCACTAAACTTTTCTAAAACCCATAAACAAAAAACGAGTCGTCTATCGTAATCTAATTCCAAAAGTTCTTGGTGTAATTGAATACGATACGGGAAGAAGTTGTGCCTTTTTATAATTCTTCCGACGCTCCGCCTGCTTATTTCAGTGGTTTCACATATTTTTCGTTGACTTGTATGCGGATTTTCTGCCAGAGATCCGATAACAACAAAATCATTTTCTTCATTACCCGTAATTGGTCTTTGCCGTTCTGGTTTCTGATAACGCACACTTCCTGTTCTTCGGAAAACTTGCAATAGATTTTCTAATGACCGCCTGTCAGGATGACGCCTGTTAGGATATTTTTGAGCATAAACTCTTGATGCTAGCAAGCAATTTTCGCCACACTCTCCGATTACTAAAATCATATCCACCTTTTCGTTTTCAGAGTAGGTTCTCATTTTAAATAATTAAAATTATTTAAACGACGTCGAATAGCGTTGATGTCTTAACTAATATGTACTGTCACTGTCAAATAATTTATCTGTTTGAAGTATTAATAACAGCGGCAAAGCCTACTTTTGCAAAAAATTGCAAGAAATTAGTGTTTGAAATTGAAAATCCTAAATTACCAAAAAACTATAAGAGATAGGTATAGGAAACCCTAATACAGTTTTAAAAACAATTAAAATTAGAATCTAAAAATGGCAATAAATACAGGTTGTTCCATTTAAAATAAGAAAGTTATTTGCCTTTAATATTAGCCAAAACAGAAATGTAGTTTTTGAACACCCTGTATAATTTTTAGATATCAGCTTTAGCTAATCTTAGAGTCTAATGCTTTGAGTATACATTAAATACAATTTAAAATAATTCGCTCAAATATGGAAGACAGCAATGTCTCTGAAATTTTGATCTACATTTTCAAAAATAGTGAAATATCTCGAAAAGAGGTTGAGTTAGGCATAGGGAATACAACATGAAGTGGTCTAATTTAGCTTGTAGCAACAAAATATCCCATAATATACAGGGTGTTCCATTTAAATTTTCATAACTTTGGTGTGCCAAATTTTTTTGGATCACTCTGTATCTTTTAAAATAATTTTAAAACGTGCCCCTAATGAACCTACACAACCTTTAATAAAAATAAAAATAAAACATATTACCGCTTTTCGTATATAAACCGACGGAAATGAGGTGCCCCACCCTGTATAAATTAAAAAAAGTATGTCATTCAACAAGTGTTCTGTTTGCCAAGTGGAATTTCGAAGGACGGAAAAAACGGTAAAGTGTTAAAGTGGTATGTGAAAAAGAGAGACGTGGTAAATGCGCGAGAGTAAGCGACGAAACAGCGAAAAAATTAAGTAAAGCCGATATAATTACATAGGTTGATGTTGCCTCACACATTGAAATATCGAAAAATTATGCTACTTACTAAAGCAGAATCTAACCCCAGATATATTGCTACATATTACGTGGGTTTAGAGTGGTTTACATTCTAATTTGTCCTTCTTACCTCTTATACAACTTCCTTAGGTAAAGTCCTTACCTCAGGTGGAGCTTATTTATTGCTAATTTATGTTTTTTTTATAAAGGTGTGTTAAGAATGTAAAATAAACATTTTTTCATACTTATAAATATTAAAATTTTATTAACAAATATATATTACATAAATATGATTTACATGTCCTTGAAATACAGACAAATAGCAGTAGTAAATCCTTTTAACATGTTTTAATTTTAATTTAGATAGATTAGATTAAATGATTTAGATAATTTTTTACAATAAATAAAATAATCTTAGACTAGGTTTTACTGTACTTAACTATGATGTTGACACAGTCACAATTAATACTAGGTCAAATATATTGGTTAACTGGACATCCACCCTCAAGAATCTCTTTTGAATCCTACGAGTGCAGATCAAATTCACACAAAACTTTGCTAATATTATATGCAATTCCGTAACAATTCCTAAGTACTAGCTTTGATAACATGATTGTGTATTTTCAACCTCAAAAATGTCATCTTTAGTATACACATTATATGCGCGGGTGTATCATACCACTTCCATATATTTGTTTTCTATAGGAGTGTTTTCCCGATTGCTCGTGACAAGATCCTTTCTGAAAGGTGTGCTCAGCCTTTTATAAATTTCTCCCACACTTCAATTACAATTTTAAAAAAATATTATTTCCCTTATAGGCAAGAAACATAACAAATTTCATATTCTAGAATATTTAGTTTGAAAACACACTGCAACCAAATAAAATTCCAAACGTGTTGTGGCAGTAGTGACACTTTAACTCAAATCACATCTATATTTACAAAATGGTGTCAACTCTTTGACATCGATATTTATGTATTTTTAAAATTGATTTTAAAACAAAATTAAACAATGTTACAAAGATTATGTACGTGAGTATTGACCACCTACATTCATTTTTAAAAATATAATTAGTATGTACTACGTCTTATAACCATTGTTGCATAACATCTTTCTTATTATTAGGTGTTTTAATTCGAATACGCCTTTTACATGATCTGGCAAGAAAACACTGGAAAAAACCAACAATAACAGGTGTTTTAAAAGTACTTTGGAAAGAATCCTGTAAATTTATCTATAATATAAATAATAATAATTGTAAATTTGCGCCTGTCAGATAGACAAAATATATTACATTATTATGGCATTATTAAGAGCATTTGAAGATTACAAATTATTATGTTACATAATGAGTTAGAATACCTCTAACGTTATTTATGAAGTATACTGGGTATGATGCATAAATGTCAAGAAATAAAATTTTAAAATTCTTAAGCATTATCAAAAAAAGAAAAATAAGCGCATATATTAAATATATTTACAAGTTTTCTCATATATACTGTTACATACAGAGTGTTCTTAATTTGCACTAAAAGCAGTGTGCCTAAATAAATACAAAATTAAACTACAAATTCCTGTCATTTCAGTAAGAAAATATTAATTATGCAAATCATTTATTTACAAACTTTGCATTAGATGGCGTACCACAGCAATATGTGTGCGATATATGTCGTAAACTGAAAGTTTGTCAAAAAATGAATGAAATAGATGGAATACTTAATGACATGAAATTTTAGAGTCTATTTCGATCGCCGGAAATAAAACGGAAAGAAGGACTTCATACAGTGATACTATAAAAAGAATAATGATAAAATTATTATAAAAGCAAAAAATAAAACACAAAGAAGAGCAAGGAAACAAAAATAGAATTGAGAACTATAATTGACCCTGTTAAGTTGTCTGTAAGTGTAGAAACAATTCAAAATATATGCAAAGGTTGGTTAGTTGAGGCGATACCACTTCCAAAGAAAAATTAAAAAAGGCATGAAAAAGAATTAGGAAATAAGTATGTGTTAGCTCTTAAGATCCACATATTATTATAATAGGAGTTGAAAAAGAATATATTACCATACAGTTGGAGGATAATGTGTGCTCAGTTATTAATCAGAATGATTTAGAAATACTAGGTAGCGATATAATGGAAAAAGTAAAGATAAACAGCAAACGCAAAATGAATTACCTACGGTAACATAATAATTGATGTAAAATCAGATATATTTGAAAAATGCTACAGAAAAAAAAAATTGTTGGATGAAATTGTGGTTCTAGCTGAAGTCTCCTGAATACCCAAAGGATTTGTCCAACATTGGCATGATGCAGACATTGTCCACCTGCGTGCCATTCGAAACCCATAATATAAGAACTAAGAAAAGTTAATGCGAATCAATGACTAACAGAAAAATAGGATTTACCCTATAATATTATTTTCTGTTATTCAGTGATCCGCATTAACTTTAAGTGTGCTATAATAACATATATTTTGAATGTAAAATTTGCTGGGGTAATCAATTTGTAAAGAAGTAGAAGCATAAGCGTCATAGTGAAAATAACATTTAGTGATCAAAAACTTATAGAAGAATGCCAGACATTTGGTAATGAAGAAGAATAGAGACCAACACAACTAAATATTACATTTATGATATTTTAGATGAATTTACATGATAGTACATACTTCAAAAGACACTGTTAGATTTAATCAGCACTGACGTTAGAAATTCAATCGGGCGCATTCTTCGAATAGATACCCCAATTCTATATCAACATAAAGATAAATTGGATGTTCGGAAGTATTGTCTTTTATGCCCATCCAAGATCCATACAACAAGAAAATGGGTGTGCTTAAAACCACACAGCAGAAGGGTAAACTTCATCAAGGCGAGGTTAATAATACGAAATACACGCGTATAATATTCAGTAACGTATTAAATAAAACGTATTCGCACATTTATTACATTTACATATGTACACACGCGTATAATATTCAGTGTCGTATTATACGACTGATGCGTCATGCTCTCCCATGTAACGGTCGCCGAACGAGTATAGCAGTGACGCGAGCGCCCGTTTCTTTGGGTCGGTTCGGTCGTACGTATATGTATAAATAGACAATATGAATACTCGACTACGTGTCCCGCGCTTGGTCTGATGCAACGTGCCGCCGTCATACATTGGTCATACCCGTCCGGTTCGGGATCGAATCTGCTCGGGGACATGTATCTTGTTCCCTTAGTCAACTCGAGCCGACATTACCCGAACGAGCATTACATATCCGAACGTGACGGGTCAGTCTTCTTCAGTGCCTACAATCAGCGCAACGCGACATCTTTATGCACAACATGCAAAAAACAATATGTTTATCTTGCAGTCATAAACTATGCCTAAAATGCGTTGAACATTACGAGTGAAACTAAATTTTGATTTTCAATATATGTATTTTTGAAGGAATGTCCTCTTCTTTGTTTAACAATAAAATCATTGTTATTGTCATCTTATTATGATCCTCCTTAATAAAAAAAAGTTCTTATTTATTGCAAAATAAAACACTGTTTTTTTATATTTCAAGGTATTGCCGATCATTACCAAAAGTATATAGTTTTTTACGTTTCCGGGATGTTTCATCAAATTTTGATGTTTATATTAAAATTTATAACTAACTAAACATAAATAGGTTAACTAGCATCCAGACTGTGCCATAATATTTAAATTACACAGATACTAATTCGTGTTCAAAAGAAAAAAATAAACTTAATTGGGAGTTTGGCGGACTCCACCTCACACTTGACGTGACAAATGTCGCACCTCGCCGGTTACGGGTTAATCTGTAAGAAAAATGCAAAATTATTAGACGATTATGTATTGGATGTCTTTGAACTTTAATGAGTTATCTCTAAATTGTATGCAATTTTTACTTATATTATTATTATATTAGACGAGATTGCACTCTTGCATAATAGGTATTTAGCTATGAGTAGTTCAGCATAAGCGAAAGAGAATAATACAATAAATAATAGGGAAACCGTACACATGTAAATAAATGAAAATAAAAATGCCATAACTTTCTACGACGAACATCAAACCACAGAACTCTTATTTTATAACGTACGTGTTGGTTTGTTTGCTTATTGAATACGTGATTTGAAACATGACTAAGCTGCAGTGTATCAAATTGAATATAACGGTAACTAAACTAAAAACTGAAATCATTTTCCATTTTTATATATCAAGACACTGTCGTATCTACCTAGTGATAAAGCACGAACAGCACGACGAGCGAATATGGACAAAGTCAATGAAGAGCTGTTAGAATTGTTCACACCGAATAATAGTAAACTTAATTTATAAAATACCCCTGCCCTGGATTTCCCTTTATTAACAAAAGAGAAATAGGTGTAGATCATTGCTAAAAGTTCATCCAACCAAGGCCAACTGTATCTCGCTATTGCTGAGCGATATAAGGCCGTCATAACACAAAATATCGGTCCTTATGTGGCGCCATCTATCCAAAGCATACTAAACTGCTTGGTAATCTCTGAGCTTTTTTGCTAAAAATATGCAATTTGATTGCATTATATCAAACTTACAGTTTGTTATTGACATTTGACTGATTTGACATTTATTTTGTCTATTCTATATTCCGTTTTAATTAAATTATTCTAATACTACGCATATTCAGTCGTTTCATTTAATGTTATTATTGTTAAAATATTTACTATATTTTGGAAGTTACGTCGAGTACCAATAGAAAACTATATCCACTTCTCTCACGCAAAAAACGTCGCTGTTCTGGGTCATTTAGTTCTTATCAAAATAGTCTGCGCTAAAAAGCAAGTAATTCGCAAGGTACTTCGGAAAATGAGAATTGATTATTCGAAATGTAGTATAAGGAATAGTCTTGGTAAATAGCTAAAAAATTTTGCATTTTTAGGTTAAATTTATATCCTAATATTTGTAAATGTAAAAATTCTAATGGAGAAATCGCCGGACTGAAGTGAAGCTAGACATTATTTGCTCATTCATATTAAGAATAAGTCTCAGTATGTGGACTCTAAGGTATTTGATGGCTCATTCAGTACAATTTTAAGAAGGATACAAGTGGTTTGATTATGGCCAATTTTTTTTATGTAATCAGACTTGCACCTGTTGGATAAATAATGATGCTATAAAAATCATAAAATGCTCTAATTATTACCAAATGTGCCAAAATAGAAATAAGTACATCAAATGTTTACCGAAATATTCAGAAAAAAAGAGTTTAGTGAATATTACCTTTATAACCAGTGTTATTTGGAAATATTCTATGTTTCTTTTAATAAGTGTACATGGATATATAGCAGTGTATTGTAATATTACAATCCACTAATAGATGATGATTTGAGTATACTGTACTACAAAGTTATTTTGTCTTAACAAGATTATTTAGTTGCTGTTCTGTAAACGAAATGTTTCCACATGTTAGGCTTAAAGGAGGTGCAAATAATACTACCGATGCTCCAGATAGGCCGAGTATTTTATGAGGCAAATATTGTTATGTGGAAATAGTAAAGTTTCGAAATTTTCCAATACTGTTTTAAGCTTCTACTAGGTTAGTTCCGCAACATTTTTTAAATCTCAATAAGACATATACAACATCCAAACGAACACTTTACAACGTAATTGAATCCTAATTACTGCTTCCTTTTAAATTGTTATTAAAAATGCTAAATGTAAATATAAAATTGTTATTCTTGAAACTACCCATTAAATTTATTTTCAACTCTTTTTACATTCTTATTCGTAGTATAAGGAAGTATTGTGATGATGAAAATTTTCGACCTCGAGATTCTTGCAGATGTCCACGTTCTGAGATCCCCTGATACCGAAAAAGTGGTTTTTAAAAAATGTCTGTGTGTCTGTCTGTCTGTGACCACGATAGTGGTCAAACCGCTGGAGATATCAATTCCAAATTTTGTATTTACGTGTATAATCTCCCTCTTGAGATCTGCTTAGTTTTTGAGTAAAATCGGTAGACCGGAAGTAGCAGTTTACTTCAGTGAAAAAATCGAATTTTGCCAATATTTCGTCAACTACTAAGTTTAAGCAAATTTATAAAGAATTCATATGTACTTAAAGTTAATATCGAGAATAATTTTATTTATAAAGTTTTACGAAATTCCTACCGAAAGTTGGTCTTTTACTCCTATCGAAAATCAGTTTCTTGCGATTATTTCGCAAATCATGCTTTTTAGACATACGTTTCGGATATAAAAGTATTTAAAACATAATTTTCAATAACTTTTGAATAAAAAAATTTCAAAATTCAGAACGGAAGTACCCCTTTTACTCTTATCGAATAGCGATTCTTTGCAAATATGTCGTAAGTTATGCATTCTATATATATTTATTAAGAGTACAAAATTATTTAGTGCTAAATTTGCAATATTTTTTGTATATATGAAATTTCAAAATTCGGACCTTACTTAGAAAAGATTTTGAATAATTTTTGTATAAAAAAATTCTTAAAATTCTATAATTTGAATCGCTCATACGTATAAGAAAGTCGTGTGGTAGACACACCTCATTTTTTAATTTTATTTCGTTCTATTTCATAATTTTAAAATTTTTAATATTAAGTATTGTAAGGTTAATGTTTTAGTGTTATTTTAAAGTTCCACTCAAAATATTGGAATAAATACGCCATGTGCAAGCATATAAAACTTAATTTGATGGAAATGTAAGTAATAGGTACAAGAAATGTTTAAATTAAATAATCGATTTGAGGTTAGGTATGAATCACATTAATCAGCAATTAAAAATATTGCTGATTAACGTGATTCATACCATTTAATGCTCGCACAAAAAGTATTGAACAAACCGCTTGCGTGAAGACATCAGCATTCGCGCAGTTAAAGGCACCCCCTTCTTTCGGTCGTTCGTGCTTTAAAAATGCGCACATGCGGAGACATAGTCTTCTCGAACTTGTTTGTAGATAAGTACTTGATAATCATAATAATAAATTTGTTCATTTAAAATACGTTTTAGTTTAGAAAATTGTTTAATTTTCAACTGGGAAGAAAATAAAATGTTGAAGATTATTTATATATTATAATAACGTGTACTGCAAAGACTGTTTTAAAATGAATAAATGTACGTAAAAAATTAAAAATATATCAATTCTACTGGCTGGTGGCCCTTCTTGTTTATATAAATAATATGAAACATTCCTGCAAAGTAACTATTAAAAGCTAGATTTGTTGAAAAACTTACCAGGACATTCATAGTGCAAATTAGACCAAATAACCATTTCCTGACTGACACTGAGAACACCTAACCTTCCGCCCGTCAGAGTCTTATCAAAAATATCTCCAGAATTCACAACGACGTTGGTTCCGCTCCAAATCTTTAAATTTATCAAACCAATTTTAGGTCGGTGAATAAGTTTCCAACGGTAAGGAGTGTTAAACTCATATGGGTATTCTGCAGGAGATTGCCATAGGATCCTTGTTTCAGCAGCATATGGGTTTGAAAAAAATAATGCATTATACCGGTCGGGACCGGGACTCTTAGTCGAATCCATAAGTTTTATTTGAACACCCCTCCTTAAGTGCGACATATGCGATTCATAGACTTGACTATAGCGGCTCCACGTAACAGCATAAAACCTACCACTGCTTTGATAACTGCAAAAGATTTGGTATACTAACATAAGCTATGTATATAAACAAGATCGGTTTTTCAACACATTAATTTTAAATTACAATTGCTTTTGTTACATGAATGTACTGCCATGAAAACGGCATAAAGACCAACCAGGAATAGTTTCCTTTAAGTGAAAACAATTTGAACAGTGGATATATAAGCGGATCCTTCAGGCCATCCACAAAAGTTTTACATACGCAGATAGAATAAAATATTAATGGAATGACGGAAGAAATAAACTGAATTCTGAGTATTATGCAATACAAAAATTTAATAGGTAAATAAAATTTGTATGTTAAACATTTATTGTAAGTACCTTAGCATGTTCTACATTATTTTATAATATGATTACTTTGAAATTGGCATCAAATTGGAAAGGAGTATTTATTACACAAAAAAGGCTGATGAGTGACACCGATTATCGTAATTTTTGTGTGGGTGCTTTTAGTAGTGAGAGTGTTTTTTTTCTGGCATGTGGGAATAGACTGTGATAGTTTTTGAAATTTTTGTAGATGTTATTAACTAAAATAAAATGAAAGTGTATGCAAATATAACCTAATCAGAAATTAATTTGAAACTCTTTCTGTGTTAATTGTCTTAGTGGACATCAGAATCCCAAACCTAAATGTTTAAAATTTATACACTTTAGGGTATACAGAGCGATTTGCCTTAGATGACACGATCTATATCTGGAGAGGCGTAAACGTTTTAAAAATTCCTTCTGTTGCGGCAAATAGACAGCTAATAAGATATTCTGCATTCCGTCTTTGCAATTTTTGTTTTTTTCTGCAAGAAACTGTCTTGCTTTCTACTTAGCATAAATTGTGTAACAAAAGTATTTATATTTTTAATAAAAAAGTTATCGAGTTGCAATTGTAGTATAAGTCTAAATCAAAGTGGAATAACAAAACAATATGCTAAAATTAAGTATCACAAAATGACGCCAAGTCGCGCTAATTATTTCATATATAAATATTATATTGAAGTGGTTCAAAATTAATTTAAATTTCATATAACGCAGTTAGGGTAACTCTAAATACAATACTCCTGGCATAGCAACGACGACTACTTTACTACTTACCTAAAAACAAAACCGATATTGACTCCCACAGAATATGTATGGGCATATAATGTGCCCTCGTAATCTACGTTAGCAAAGCGATCGAAACCGACTCCTATACGTGCATAACTACCAGAAGGTCCTAAAGTTACGGCACCTTTATTGTAAATTCTCCATTTTCCGTTCCTATTATTAAATAGAAGTGGTTCCTCGAAATTGCTGAAATCTGTTTTATAAATCAACTTATTTCTTGGACAGTTATCAAACTCATCCATTATTCCGTCACCATCAGTATCCGTCACACAAGCGTCGCCTTTACCCGTATCTGAAAATATTAGAAAATTAGAATTATATAATCTAGATTTCAATCGCTGGTAATATGAGAACTTACTGCTGCTATCTTTTTGATCTGGATTGTAGATCATTACGCAGTTATCGTTCAAATTAGGAACGCCATCATTATCCATGTCTTCATCACAAGAATCTCCTACACCATCATTATCCAAATCGCTCTGATCCGAATTTGGTATCACTCTGCAGTTGTCTATGTCATCATTGATGCCATCGCTAAAGAGTAACAAAGTTACATTAGCTCTTTGTTAGCGTAAATATTTGCAATCTATTTGTGATAATAAACAGTCAATTTATTTATTTATTAGACTAGTCAACATATCTAATTACAGTGTAATGCTTAGGAACAGATGTAACAAAAAATTGGCTAATTCAAACAACAAGTAAATCTACAAACATTAAACACAATAAAAGATTCAAAGTTAAAAAATAACAACACACTTGCTTGATAAAGTAAAAAAATAAATAAATGCATTTAAAGAATAGGTCCTGAATAGTGTTACCAACCCTAATGTCGCAGATACTGAATATGTCAACAGAGGGAAATCTGTTACAACTATTTCACATGCAATAAAGTGGTGCATATTTAAGCATATTAGTACACGGTGTAGGTAAATAAAAAAATGGCGATCGAGAAGAGAATCCAGGAATATATACATGCAGCGCACACACGGCATTTGGTACGAATTAGGTGGACAAAAATATTACTTTTATTTTTTTGTCTTTTGTGTTTTTACTAATAGAATATGATATAATAACTATAGTATATGAGCTTTCAAGATAGTTCTTAAACTAAATCTGCGATTTCAACTAAATTAATTATCTAAAAAATTAAACTGTTACAAGCTTTATTTATAAAAAAATGTATTTCAAGAAATCATCATCGGAATTTATTCTTCATCACTACTGGATGGTTCGTCAATGCTGTTGTAACACTGATGCGGGCTTGGATTTTTTAATAATGTAATAACTAAAGGGCGGAATATATGCAAAGTGCATATATTTGCATATTTTGCATATTTTAACAAATTTCACAAAAAAATGCATATTTCGGCAAAAATAAAATTTGTGTGCATATTTTTATGTTTTTCGTTTTATGAAAAGATTAAGTGCGACCCTGTTTAGGAATTTCCAAGTAATCAGCTTGCCTAATGGAGAGCAGATGTGGTCTATTCTTTTATATTTATATTGTATAGTTTAGTTTGTCGATAGATTCCAGTGTGAAAAGAGTGATTTCGAAAATATTTTATTTCAAACGCCTAAAATGCCGAAAGCCGCTTCGTGGATTAAAAATTTTCCTGAGTTGGAGTTTAGTGGGGATAAAGAGTTTTGCAAAGTTTGTGCCAAAATCATTGTTTGTGAAAAGAAGTTCCAAATTGATCAACACTTGAAAACAGCTATGCATAGAGCTAAGTTGCAGAAAAATAAATCAGTGCCTCTTCAGCAGTGTGTGCAAACCGCATTTCAAAATGTCTAACCAAAGAGTGAAAAGGAGGTGTTTCATCAAGACTTATGCAAAGCTTTAGTCGCAGCAAATATACCTTTGAAGAAACTGCAAAATATACAATTCAGTGATTTTTTGCAAAAATATTGCAATCAAAACATCCCTGACGAATCCACACTTAGAAAGAAGAATGTGCAAACAGTATACGAAACCGTAATGGGAGAAATTAAAGTTACACTGGGCGATGAACATTTTTATATTATTGTTGATGAAAGCACAGACTCATGTGGTCGATATATCGCACATCTTATGATTGGAGGGCTTCAAGAAAATGAGCCAGGGAAACCATATTTAATATGTTCTAAACAGTTAGACAAAACAAATAATGAGACCGTAACTCGATTTATTCAGCAGTCTTTATCAAATTTTTTTTTACCAAATCCAGTTCCAGTAGAGAAGTTTTTAGTGTTTTTGTCTGACGCAGCGCCGTATATGGTTAAAGTAGGCCAAAACTTAAAAATATTTTATCCCAATATGGTACATGTCACTTGTCTTTTACACGGGATAAACAGAGTTGCAGAAATTATTAGAACAGCATATCCCTTGGTGAACAAATTAATTTCAAATGTAAAGAAAGTGTTTTTGAAAGCACCTCTAAGAGTGCAGATCTATAGAGAGAAATTGCCAGGAGTTTGTTTACCTCCAGAGCCCGTAATTACTCGATGGGGAACATGGATTAAGGCCGCGATATTCTACGCAGACCATTTTGAAGCCATTAAAGTTAAAGACATAGTTTTAGATTTAGAAGACAATTCGCAGTGTGTAGTGCAAAGTCAAGCATTATTCAAAAATGTAAATTTAGCTAAGGAACTTGTTTTTATTAAGGTTAATTTTAGTTTTGTACCAGATATAATAACTTCGTTAGAAAGTAGGAATATAAGTTTAAGAGAATCAATTAATATTGTTGAAACTTTTTCCGACAAATGCAAAAAAGTTCCCGGTGATGTAGGAAATCAAGTAAGAAGGAAACTCGAAGTTATTGTGGGAAAGAATGAAGGCTTTAAGTATTTAATGGAAGTCAAAAATATTTTTGATAGTAAACCATCCAACGAAGTAATACCTTGGCCTTATAACTTACTACCCAAATTAAAATATTGCCAGATCACATCGGTAGATGTTGAAAGAACTTTTTCTTTGTACAAACATATTTTTACAGACAGAAGGCAAACATTTTTATTGGAAAATTTTGAAAAATATATCGTTATAAATGCATTTTATACTATTTCAGGTTGAAAATTGTACCTATTATGTTTTTCTTTTAATTTTACTTAAAATAAATAATTTTTGTAAGAGTCGGCGTTTCTTTATTTCCATTTTTCCATGTTATATTCAAGGCATATAATTGCATATTTTGACAAATAAATGCATATTGTTGCATATTTCAGAGAAAAACGATGCATATATATGCGCATATTTTAACTGAATTGACGTGCATATATTCCGCCCTTTAGTAATAACTTCCTTCTTACATGCTTCTGTTGACTTACGAGGTGGTTTTCTGCAAGAACTAACTACGGGATCAGATGATATCAGTAAATGATTAATAATATCCCTGTTTGTGTTTTCTCTAGAAGTCTTTCTAGTATGCTGAAGCCGTATATTCTTCCAGTCCTTTTGTCGTGACTCTTGAACATCTTCAGAGAGTTGACCAATTGGTAATTTCATTTTTTCAATTATGTCGGGACTGTGTATCAACACTTTGTGTACAGTGACGCTCATAGGGTACCAACCGTATAACTGAACATAAATGTTTGCTGTCTCAGTACAGTATTTTTCAAATTTTGACACATCTATTTCATAACCACTAGCAACTGTGCTGAGTATAATCGAAAACCTTTGGATAAGATTGCTGTCTAAACTCGTAATGTAGGCAACCTTCTCGGGATTAGCAAACAATCTTCGTGCTGTGTTGCCGTTATTTGAATTCCCTCCGCCTTGTTTTGGCATATCAACGACTAGTCACATCTCTTCATAAAACTTTTTGCAAATATTTTCTTTTGCCTCTTTTACGATTCTCTTTACTTCGGGTCCTCTTGCCTGCCACTGCTTCAACTGCATTTTGTAAGACATATGTAAAAGCAATTCAAAGGTCCGGATGTACGAATGGAGGCAGGGTATGCCAAAATCATAGTAATCTTCAGTACTCTCCATTTTTAAAACTTTTTCCAAATTGTTCATGTCCTTGGGTAAAGCTCCACATATATGTAACATCTTTGACTAGCCGCAGTACCAGTTAGTATATTTAAAATTTTCCCATCAAACATTGAGCTTAACAGTATATGGCGTATAAGTATTGTTCTTCCATTAATCGTTACTTGTGTTGGTGTAATATTATTGATCTGATCTTTGATTTCGTTGTAATGCTGTAAAATATTTTCTTTTGTTTCTTTCTCCAAAATGAATTTAATAGGTCTACAGTAACGAGTGGTAGATGTTTGATTTTTCCCGTAAATGTCTCTATTTTGTGAATTATCGGTACTTGTAGGGACTGATGACATCTCAAGTGGAACCAAGTTAGAAAAAACAATATTAGAGTCTGCGTATAGAATGTCTGCATCCGAAAAAATTTGATTATAAATGATGTGTCCTCCACTTCCATCTATACCCCACTTGTGTAGCAAATTGATTTCATTTCTTTCTGCAGGAATCCGTTCAATTACCTCCTTTTGAGTCAATATTAATCTTCTTGATGTATGATCTAAAAGACTTTGTAAGTTAATTTTACACTCGGTCTCGGTTACAGTAATAGAATCTTCATCAGGGTAGCATAGTTTTCTTTCTTGGGCTATTGACGAGTAAGACGCGTAGAGATTTACACATCTCTCTTTAGCACCCCTTTGCATAGTAATGTAATTCTCTTTACTTAAATTCATATCAAGCATTAGCGCCAAGGACTCGGTTGACGTATATTGCTTAATTCGTTCTATTGATGGAGATACAATTGCTGTTTTAATTCGTTTTAGGCTTTTAGGTGAGGCGCTTACCGCAAGCGCGACCGCTTCTGCGGTCTTTCTTTTTCCCGATAATCGTAAAGACTTTACAGCTGCATATGTTAGTTTCTCCGTGCTTGTTGATGCAATTGCGGAATGAACAGATGAATCTCTACTTTTGGTTTTCTCTGAACTCCCGGAGAACAATTTTTTCGGCCTTCCACGCTTATTTTCAATTTTAATTTCATATTCGTATCGAAGCCAGTCTCCGTATTTTGTAACAAACCTATTTTCAACGTTTGCTTGCATTCCACCTCACCTTTAAGTTTTTAACAAAAACAGTCATAATGTTTTGCAAATAATCATTGCTGGTATCGACTTCACTTACATTCAATTTATTTTTTACATAATTAATCAAGTGTTCTACACACTGTGATGCAGATCCAAGAGAAATATTGTTTGTCCGTAACACAGAAAATAACGTATTACGTGACACTTTCACTGTGCGGTTTGTTTGCACTTCTCGACTACCTGCAAAAAACGAGTTGAAATGAGAAAAGAGCAAAAAAGTAGCAGTTAAAACCCGCATTATTTGAAAGACTAAGAACATGAGTACATAATACAATAATTCCGTTAATGGGCTGGGATAGTCCCGTATACTTTTTTACTAATTTTATTTATTATATAACGAAAATAAATATCATACTTTTATTTTTTTTTATTGTAAACAAAAAGTAAGGTGTAAGCTAATTTTAATAACTTGTTTTGAATAAGCATACCTGAAGGTAAGTCGCACATAGTAGCTTTTTATGTAACACGCTAGCACTTAGAAAAAATCGCGGTTAACTTCGAACATCTGCAGCATGGCGGTCAATGCAGATCTAGCGCATATAAACTTTACAAATGATTATCGCCACCAAAACTAGATGAATAGGATTGTCTGCCCTTTTTGTGGTAGATACCGACATATAACCTAAGTATATCATATTTATTTAATGTATATTTAACTGATTATAGTGATATAGTTTTAGTCACTTTACCATCTTACTTTCGGACTTGTGTTTTTAGTTGTTTATTTTAGGTGTAAGTGGTAATTATAACTTATTTGATGTTTATAAATAGAAAACATTTTTAGAACGAATAATTTCCCTCTACACGTTTCTAGAGAGATAGTGCTTATACTCGAGATTTATTTTCGAGGTACAATAATTTGCACAGGTTTGGGGAAAGTAAAATAACGTGGTAAGTATTATGTGCTACTATTTATGTATTTTATAAGTAATGGATGCCTTCAGCATTACCATGGGATCAGCTCGTTTAAAGTAATTATGTTTGTTGATACTTTATGTAGCCACAATATTATATCAAATTACATGAATTTGCCTAATGTTGGGGCCTTTTCGATTTTTCAAGTCAAACATTAATATGCAAAAACTTATTGAAAAATAAAAGACTCAAACACTAGTATAAAGGTTCTTGCTCATTAATTGTCGGGGGTAATACCATAAGAGTTTGTGTTTATCCGGACAAACTTTCATTTTGAACGAAAGCTTTGTTGCTTGGTAACTGACGAGAACAAATAACATGGTAAAACCGCGACACCGAAGGTGGAGCGGTTTTACCTTTTGTTATTTGTTCGAGTCGTGTTACCCTTAAGCAACAAAGTTTGAGTTTTGTCAAAATGAAAGTTTGTTCCGGAAATAAACACAAACTCGAATGGTATTTGGTAAGACAATTTAATGAATCATTTAATTAATATTAATAAGCCGAAATATTTTTATTTAACATTCCTTTGAATACATATACAAAAGAAAGAGAAAAATATAAATGTTTATGTATGAAATTTATTTGAACGATACTGTCAGAATTGAATTTTCGTTGCCATGGAAAATCAACATGTAGTTTATCCGCTAGCAAACATGCAGTTTATCCGATAGCAAACTAACACAGCGTGTATTAAAATGTCATGTTTTTGACAGATGAATTAAATTGTCTAAATGAAATTTCACCTTTTTTATATAAAATACTACCTTTACCTTATCAATAATTGCAATACACAGTGCATACAAAAACATTGAAGAATAATCATTAAATAAAAATTCTTGTTATAGGTGTTGGATTGCATTATATTCAGCAATGTGCTGTTTTAAATTGCCAACAGCTTAAAGAAAGAACATCATTTTTTCGATTTCCAAATCCCAAGACAAATCTTGACAAGTTTTTACAATGGGTTGCTGCAACTGGAAACATTAAACTGCAGCATGCATTAGAGATCAATATTTATAATAAATATAGAATTTGTGAGCAGCATTTTAACAAAGATGATTTCTTGAGGGACAGTCGCTTACGGGATGATGTATTACCGACTCTTCATTTGCCAGGTAAACAACATCCTTTGTAATATTTATAGATAGATAGATAGATAGATATTTCATCCATACTCTACTTGTAGTACCTCTACAACTTAATATTGCAATAAATTTGTAAAAATAATCTTCTACAAACAGAAGCACCAAATGAGTATTTTCATAAATTGGTCGAATTGAAAGAAAGATGGAAAGATGAGAAACATTTGATATATATAAAAACGACTGTAATTCAGAATATGGTTAAAATTTATCAAATCTTATCGAATGCTATTCCATCGGTATTACATATCAACTACGTAGTGCAAAGAGTGGTTAGTTTTGTGAAATGTAATGTAATTTTTTGTTTTGATGAATGTATTCACAGAGAAGACGTAGAAGACTTATTAGTAAAGAAATTTGTTAAACTGTATATACATAATTATCTTAAAAAGCTAAACAATATTGTAAAAGGGAAATTCACTGGGTCAAATATAAATGAGCTAGAAACAAAAATGCTAAAGTTAAGTAAATTTTATAAGTAATTCTATCTGAATAAATTATTATATTTTTTTTTTGTTTTATTGTCTACTTCCAACTTGGCTCAAACTTTTGCAGAGGTGCAAATGCGCAATAAAAGCAGTTAAAAAATATTGTTCAACTTGTAAATATAAGGTGCTTTTATTGCCATATTTGCACTTCATTAAAAAATAATATAATCTAAAAAAAAATTTTTTTATTTTCCGTTATATCTGCCACCAACACTAGATGGCGCCACTACAGTCTTACTTTAAAGTTAGTAACATTTCCTTCTAGAAAGGGTTTTCTATGATCTGCACGAGATGCGTGCAAACGAACGACTGATAATACGTGTTGGAACATGTCTCGGCCGGTGAATTTGACGCGCGCGGGATTTGGTTGAGTATAACTAGATGCGTTGAAATCTTTACAACTATGTACGACGTTTACTTAAGGCTGGACGCCCGCTTCAAGCTGAGTTCGATTTGAAAGAGGCGTACCACTGTTTTTCATGCAACTGTAATAAAAGACAAATGTTTAAGGGTCCGCGTGCTCTGTCTTATGCTGAGGAAAAAGATAGAGAAAAGAACTTGTCACCTAATCTAATCTGCCTGTAATTTATGGCTGCGTTATGGTCTCAGATAATCGCCGGTTGGCGCACATGTTTGGCAGTCGGGAAGCAACCGCCCCTAAATTATACAATCTATATTTTCTCAAACACACAAAAAAAGTGAAGCTGGATATGTAAAATCACCTGCCGGATTCAAATTTTGAGTTGGAAAATAAAATCGAAATCGCAAAAAGGTCGAAAAATCGTTTTTTTGTGTAAATTTTAAAATTTTCATTTTCTTCAATTATTAATACTTATCTCGTGATATCTCAGCAATGCAGAGAGCTAGGGATCTGTTTTTTTTAAGGTTATACCCTAAAGTATTTGGATGATACTAGTGTTTTCGATTTTTCTTTATGGTGTGCAAATTTTATAAAAAAAAAAAAGTTTTAGTAGACCACCAATTTGTGTAAGATATTTTTCAGCTATCGAGTAATTAATCTTATTTTTCAGAATTTACCCATATATGTGTGAAACAAAATAAAGCCAACATTCCAAAATTATTTTTTGTGCAAGAAATAAATTTCTAGATCGTTTCAGAAGCAAATTATTGCGAGTCAAATATAATAATTATTATACTCCCTGCCCGCAAGCCGTGTGAGTCCTAGCATGCGCTTCTAGCAGGTATAGCGTTAGGGACGGGAAGAGATATTGCTTTTACTTTCTGATACGTAGTATAAGGAAGTATTGTGATGCTGACACTGTATATGTACACTATATTGTAAAGAAAATATCAACGGTTTCGATAAAATAATGTCCGAGTAACGATTACTTTCTTAACATACACCGATCTCAGAAGTATTTTACAAACTGCGTAGAAACTGCCTGACATGGTAGGCGGAGCCAGCTCTCGACACAATGTGCGAGCGTACCACATACTCTATTTGATTTCAGTGAATTTCGCCCAAATTTCAGAATTTTGTTTTCCGTTTCGTGACCTTATTTTTAAAAATTAAGAAAAAATAAAATTTATGTATTGCTGTTGAGTGTTACATAATTTTAAATAAAGGCTTGTTTTTTGAAATTTCTTACATTTTTATTTTTATTTAGGGCCCTTTGGCAAATTCCAAGAAATTACGATTTATCCATTGAAAGGCATTTTTTTCTTAAATTAGCGTGTAAATTCGGTAAGGTTTTCATGAAAAATACGATTAGGAAATGGGAAAAACGATTTCGAGGTCGGGCGTATAGCCTTAATAGTTCTAATTGAGTAGCTTAAAAAATATATTTTTATCCACCTATTTTCTATGAAAATGCCGTGTGTGCAGCGGTTGTACCATGTGTTCATTAATGATTGAAAGGCGTTTGAATCGCCCGCACTTTTTTTATGTCGGAAAGCTGGTGCGTCTTGAAGATATACCAATAATGCTCAGTAGCGTCTCATTATCCAGTTGTTTTTATTTTGATTTTCGTTTTCGTCTACTTGCTTTATTGTTTTACTTATTTATTACTAGAAAGGCTTTTCTTATTGTCACTTTTTACATCCGCATATTAGTATCGGTAAGCGACAAAGTAGTCAAAATAGATCCGCACAAATATAATCAACATTCGCTTTTAGGTTAATGATGGTTTTCACAGATCTGCACAACAAATTTATCATTGAAGTATATTTTCGTTCAGGAATATGCAATTATCAAAGATTATGAGACTATTGCCAGCAGCAATTTCAAGAAGAATTTCCCAAACTAGAATTTACGCGTGATTGTTTTGTACAGCATGTTCGTCGTGTAATAGACAGACTTCGCAGAACAGGGAATGTTGCGAAAGGGAAATCTACAGGTCGTCCTACTGTTCTAACTGAACAAGTTGTTGCAGATATTAGTCAAAGAATGGATGCGAGTCCCAAGAAATCTTTACGGTGCTTATCAGCCCAGACAAATTTATCACTTGGTACTTGCCAAAGGCTTGCAAGAAAGTTCTTCATTTACATCCATACAGGATAACCGTAACTCATGAATTGTTTCCTCTGGATTTTCCTCGTCGTACACAGTACTGTGAATGGTTCAATGAAGTTTTAAACAATGACGATATCTTAGATATTACTTTCTTCAGTGATGAAGCATGGTTCCATCTCAGTGGATATGAAAATTCACAGAAGAATAGAATTAGGTCGGTGGATAATCCTCATATTTTTATAGAGACTACATTATATCCTCAAAAGACGGGTGTATGGTTAGCAATGTCAGGAAGAAGAATCATCGGTCCTATCTTCTTTCATCAAAATATTGATGCGAATATATATCAAAATATAATTTTAAATCTTTTTATTGATCAACTTCACAATGATGACTGCAACGTGGTTATTTCCAACAGGATGGTGCTACAGCCCATATTGCGCAGAGAACATTAGATTATCTGCAGCAGTTTAATGGGTACAGATTGCTAAGTAGAGACCGCTAGCCTCCTCGCTCACCAGATTTGACACCTTTGAAATATTTCATGTTTGGTTATTTAAAGAATAAAATTCACTCTAACCGTATCCATACATTGGAGGAATTACAACATACAATTTCGGAAACTGTAAATGACATTAGATCAGAACTATTATACAATGTATTTGACAATATGAAAAGAAGAGTGAATTTGTATTTGAATTTACACGGGCAGCATTTTGAACAAATGTTATAATTTTCAAAATTTTAAATAATAAATATCTTGAATAAGTGTTTTGTAAAAATTTTCATTGACTAGTCTAACCTGAAATTAAGAGTAAGCACAAGTTAAAGTATCAACTTTGGAAAACAATTTTATGGTAATTATCTTTTAATAAATTAATTAAACTTGTTCCCTTTCTCACTTTTTTATGTTACGCCTATGATATACAATATTAATAGCCTCAGAGAGTTGACTAGGTCTTGGCATCAACTTAAAGCAAAGAAATATAAAGCGGGAAATTCAAACGCCTTTCAATCATTTATGAACACTTTGTTGAATTTTATCGGGTATAACCCAGTGAGCACACATACGTTAATTCAACGTTTTTTAGACGTTATTGTGTTGATATAACGTTATAAGTCGAAAATTTTAACGTTTCTAATTAGTTGTATTATGACGTCAATATTTTAACGTTTATGTGACGTTTTGTTAAAACATATTACACCATATAGATCAAAAAGACACGTCAAAACAACGTTTGAAATTAACGTTGCCGACATGTTGAATTTTAAAACGTTTATAGGAAGGCTTATTTTAACGTTTCCTTTTTCAACGTTTTATACACGCTGGTGTACAACGCGATTATGTATTGTGAAGTAATTTTTAACGTTAGAATAACGTTTAAAAATAAGGTTGTTAGGGTGTACAATTTTACAACGTTTTTATTGAGACATATTTTCATGTTACTTGTCGACGTATAATGTATTGTAAAGTGATTTTTAAGGTTAAACTGAACGTTGCTGCAGTCTACACTTTTCAACGTTTTTTACTAAGAAAAATTTCAACTTTGCTCTTCTAAACGTTTCCACAGAACGTAAGAATGTGTTGTACATTAAATTTTAACGTTAAAGAAACGACAAATATTGACGTTATGAGTGTAATATTTTTCGAAATTTTTACTAGTGTATTTTGATATTTCTGTTCAACGTTTTACGAACGTTTACAAACAACCAAATTTTTAACGTTAAAATAATGTTAAAATTAACGCAGTCAAACTAGAATCTTCCAATGTTTTTACTACGACGTATTTCGATATTTTTTCAACGTTTTATCTACGTTTGTAACATTGTATCTCCTATACTATCATTTTTAATGTTAATTTAATAGCGTTTTTGTTAATACAGATTTTGATGATTGTTTCTTCACGCTTTAATTTTGCACGACAATATTCTATGTAAGAGTATACGTTTTTTAAATTAAAAATCACAATGGAAGTTTTGAATTGAGCATTAGAATTTTTCAAAATATTTCGTTCTCAATAAAGATATGTATATAGACTCGATAGAAACCGACAGCTCTTTTTAGGTGTTCCTTACAACTTCTGATATACTCCAAAAACAAATAAATATGTATAAATCAACAAAATTCAGAAAGCTGATGTACAAAACTATTTATTGGCGCATTGTTTTTTCCACAACTAACTGACTTGTTATATCTATCTCACTTGTATGTAGAAGTCTATTCCTCTCACATTACAGTACATTTAGTAGTTCTATATTATATCCTTTTATTCCTTGTGTATTAAGGATGTCTGAAGAGTGGGATCAAGGTCAAACAGCAAGTAAGCATGTGGTGAAAAAGTAGGCAAAAACAGTTTGCAAAGTGATATTTTAGGTCGGTGGTTGGTGTCAGTTTTGATTTTCTCTAATATTTGTGACTGCACTGAAAAACCCATACATTTACGACAAACAGATGTATTTTGTCAACAAATATACAGTTATATCAGCTATATATTTATTTCCTTTAAACGAATTGAGATTAACTGACCACTTGAATCTACAAAATAATTTTGTTGAAGAATATGGTACATTGAACAAAATAATTTACTTGTATAAAGATTCAAACGAAAAATTTTGTTGGAAGAATTAAAATATATAATACAGTTCAAATAATGGGATCATTTGCAATAACTCATATAGGTTTGTTATCCCAAATAAAAACTTCTTGGACGCAAGATATATTTTAGTTGAAGGAAGTCAAATATTTATTTTCCTCAAAGAATTATTTGTGACCAATAAGAAAAGAGGTCAGAATAGATCATGTCATTTCCATAGCCAATACACTTCTAAGAATCCACCTGCCTTTATTTTGCGTCGTATTTTTCTTGTGTGCAATATGTGTACCCTGTAAGCTATTACATATATGGCGAGCAGTCTCGCCGACGCTTGAAAATTTAATTGTGTAGCTTTTCGAGTATTTTTAGTACAATGGAAAGTGTAAGTGAACTATTATGTAAATGGAATTTTCCCGAATTAGGTAAGTTCATTATGATAATAAAATTTTCAATTTAAATATAATGCCAGACAAGTAAATATGTTGACCGTTATGTTGTATGTATTTTTTTGATATTGTTGGACGAGAGTACTTCTTCATTATTTTGTAAAAAGCGTCTCTAAAGAAACGAGATGTTTATTATTTGTTTTTAAAGCGTTTTTAATGTGTTTTAGGAATATTTCAAACCGTTTCCAAATATTCACAAATTATTTTGTGTGAAATTATATTTGACAAAGTAACATAGAGTATAATTCTTATGTCAGATCTAACATGTCATACGGCAAATATTAGTCATGTTGCCTTTTGTTTTACTTATTATTTATAATTTTTTGACATTCTTTAGCAAATAGGTTAGTAATATTCCCGCTTTTCTTTTAAGATTTCTGATGAAGAAGGCCCAGAATTAACAAAAGGCATGTTCAACAGGCAATAAAAGTTATATTGGTATCCCTATGTTCGCGGGCCTTGAAGAAACATCTAAATTTAGTCGAATTATTGAAAGAAACAGAAAAGGGTAAATGTATACTGTACGCATCTCAAAAAAGAAAACACTTGATTCTAAGACTAGATTTGTATTAGTAGATATTATACTAATAAAAGTATTTACAGAATTGAACAAGTAAGTCCAGTTAGAATTTATTTGCTTTCAATTGTCTAGAAAAATTAATTTTTAGTCGACGGATTTTGAATATATATCAGAGAAATTAATTGAAGTATTTCCTAATGAACCTAAGGAATTATATTATTTTCCACTGATTTCAAAAGCCAGGTCATCAAACAGTAAATCAAATATATCTAAAGGAAAATTAGTCGATAAACGCCGCAACAGAATAAGAGAATTAAGATTAGCGGGGATAAATATTGACAATACTGAAGAACAAAAAAGAAAAACATTGTCTAATTACCCAACTAATTTTGTCAATGAATAATTAGCTACCACTACATATAATTATCTATATATTTCGATTTGGTTTATTTAATTAATCTATTTAATTTACTTGCAGGTAGTCATAATAGCATGTTATGCTTAAAATGTGGAAATAACCCTTGGGACGATGTAATTCACCATTGGAAAATAACATTCCCCATCCGTCAATCTAACAAGCAAAAAACAGTTCAGGACTTTTTAACAGAGTGACAATCTTTAACCTTAGCACAAGGCAATACTTTAGTAGTTAATCCATTATACACATACTTACAATGAATATTAAATGTACTCTTTCAGATTGACATAGATTTTGAATTTATGTTTGAAAATGCCTCAATGAAACTTCTGGAAGCATGGAACAAAGTTTTTGAAACCTTTCTAGATTTACGAAAAGACTTTGTAAAGGATGGTGCAGCTCGTGAGTTACTGTCTTACCTAGATGATGATTTAAGTGAAAGTAAGAGATAATAAAACTATTATTATTATTATTATATTATTATTTATATAAATGTGCAAGTGTATATATTTTATTTATAGATTCCAGAGTAACTATACAAATTAGTATGCTCTTACCTTACTTGGTACCACCACGTGGAAGAAAGCTTCTTAAAAACAAGAAACATTAGAAACCTTCGATAATAGAGAGTCAAGAAGGTATTATTACAACATAATTACAAAATCAACTAACAATGTACTTTTTTATAGATACCTGGAGATGTCGTTAGTTTTTTTTTTATATAAGCCTCAAAACATTATTGTGTTAGATGATAATGACATGCTTGTTAATGGAAGATTTTTGTATATTTTGTATTAGAATGATAATGTTTATTTTATAGGTAACAATATAAAACAGTGAGTTTGTATTTGCATATTAGAGCTTATGAATTAGATATATTGGAAAAGCCCTTTTTCTTTTGTAATTGAAACGCTTTATATTCACCATATCCAATGAATACTCATAGAACTAGTAATGGGTAACTCTATGTAAATTCTTGTTATAATTAATTAGGCAATGTATTTGTCATACACTGTTTATAATCACCTTTAATAATAATTTATATCGTGCTAACTACACATTCATAGAAATACGTACGAGGTAGATCTGTTACAATGATCTTGCAGATATTTTTATGAGTTTGCAGTAACTTGGGATATATAATGGAATAATAATATGGCACTTGTAGAATAATAATGTACGTATTTTGACCACATAAATGTTATTCTTGTATCAATAAAATTATATTTAAATAAATATAGAAAATAGATCATTACGTGTAATTATTAACGGAGTATAATTTGATACGTTGTTTGTGCTATTTCCATTATTTGTTGGAATTTGAAAAACCGACCTTTCGGCAGACATCTTCTTCAGGGTAGCCCGGGAAGGGCTGTTTCTTGCCAAAAAAATAATTTAAGTCTGTGATATATTAAAATAACTTTTGAAGAGCACTTATAACCTTTCTAAATGTCATGACATGATTTGCCACATTAGTGCGTAAGTGCTTTTTAAAAAATATTTTGATATGACACAAAAATAATCTTTTTTTGGCAACAAGAAGCCCTTCACAGTGCTACCCTGAGAAGACAGAAGAATGTCTGCCGAAATATCGGTTTCTTTCAAAATCCAACAAACGATGGAAATAGCGCAAACAACATATCAAATAGAAAATATGTTGTCTCAAACAAGAACTCTGTTTGATATATTGTTGACCATATTAATGCTTAATACAAGTAAATGATTTAGTTCATACAAACAAATACAATTTATAATAATAAATAAATGTACTTAATTGAATGAATTTAGTAATATATTGTTCATTTAAGTGAATAAGTTGTTTGCTTGAATTATTGTATATTGTTCATCTAAAAGAAATATATGCTTAGCCTTATGAAATAGGTTATTTCTTCTAATGCGATATTGAATTACTCCAAATATAAAGTATATTTGTCCCAAATAAATTCTATATTTACGCGGAGCTCAAAATTATTTATTTTAACAATACATTTGGTTGAAGTAACTAAAGTACTTCAAACAATTTTTTTGCTTACTGCAAGCAAACATTTGTTTGCCCATATTTAATTGTATATTTTGGTTGGCGTAACCAAATTTTGTTTGGACCAAACGGATTTTTCAGTGTGGTAACGGTAATAACCTGTATAGAAGCAAGATACAAAACGGGATAATCTCTGGTTTAATACACGGTAAGTGGTTATGTTTTCAAACCATTATTATTTTTTTCAAAGATTTTAATGTTTTGGATGTAAAATACTGCACGTGTGCTATTTACAGGTATGTCTCGTTTACCGATTTCAACAAAGTTTAATATTATTTCGTGTACCTACCTCAAGAATGAAAACAATTTTCCTGGACGGTATAAATTTTTAGAAAATTTGGATAAAACCTCATATTCTATTTATAACATAATGTGATGTGTGCTGTATTTTTCTTTTTTTTTCAAAACATTTATATTCAGTTAGTTATGTTTTTTATCGATATCTGTATTAATCTATGTAGTACCTTAGTTTGTTTGTTGTTGTATACTTGTATGTACCTATTTTAAAAGGATAAATAATATATTTTTATTTACAATTAATTTAAGTTTAATATTATTTCGTGTACCCCAAAAATGAAAACAATTTTCCTGGACTGTATAAATTTTTAGAAAATTTGGATAAGAACCCAAATTTTATTTAGAACATGATGTGATGTGTATGATGTGTCATTTTATTATTGAAATTATATAAAAGAAGTAATGGTGAGTATTTAGTTATCTAAATAAGACGTATTTGCTATGGTAACAATACCTAAGAATCATGTACTACTTTGTAGTCTATAATTATTATTGCGACCACAAATGTACGTTTTATTCAACATCCAGTAAACGTTTACGTCACGAGAGACTGCAACAAATGCGTAACATTTTTTTATGAGTTTCAATCAACACCTAATGGACGTTTTACAAAACATTTATAATAGATCGTCCAGTCTCGCCCGTAAGTCGCAGTTGTTTTAGGAGCAATTGCTACAACAATTTTCTCGCCCATGAGACGCCGCGGCAATCTATTATAAGTGTTCTGTAAAACGTCGATTAGGTGTTGATTAAAACTCATAAGAAACGTTTCACATTTGTTTGTTGAAACATTTCGTTATATAAACGTTGACTGGATGTTGAAAAAAAACGTCGATTTATGATCAAATAAAATGTTTCAGAACAACGTGTTGGTAACGTTCAAAAAAACGTTTCTTTTACCTTTAATTGCAGCTCAAAAAGAAACGTTTGGAGATGCCATTATTTAAACGTTTTAAATGACGTTGAATATAACGTTGTAAGTGACGTTGAATTGCAATTTAAAGAAAACGTTATCAATTGGTTTGGCTTCACCGTTACTTAAACGTTGCAACTGACGTCGAATATAACGTTGAAGCTCGCGACATTTTTCCGTTTATTCAACGTCGAATGAAACGTTTTTTAGAATAAGGTTAACGTTGTTTGTTAACGTTTTTCGACGTTATTGTGCTCACTGGAAATAGTTTACCTAGACCCAAGCCACTACTATTATTAACGGTACATGAAAGCGGTATCGTTGTTTACACCACAAACTTATATAAACAATATTCGGGTATCGGCCCGTTATTTGAATTCATTAATTATCATATTTCAATTTTTGTATGGGTATACAAATACTCTAATAACTATCTAATTCTCAATAATTACGGTGCTTGTTTTATATCTTCGAGACCGCTTGTTTGAACATCGAGGCCTGTTTCATAAATATGTCGAGACACACTGGGCTTCTCTGCCCTTTTAAACCGGAAATGATCAGTGTGTTCTTTATAGCGAGTTGCATTCGACCGTCTAGTCTTACCAATGTATTTTTTCTCACATTTATTTCAATTAATTTCGTAAATTCCAGATTTGTGTTTTACCCCCACTTTTTCTTTAGAAATGTCCAAGGGACTTTTCAACGTATTGCATATCTATCAAAGATAGATATGAAAAACAACTACGCCCTATAAAAACTTTTGCTGAATACAATGGTTTCTAATCATACATAGTAGAGAGTATCATAAAAAAGATGCAAGGCAAGAATGTAATTTTAAATTCTACATCGTTGATACCTCAAAGTATTGAACCTAAGAAACTTGTCGTGTTACCTTTTCGTAATATTTCGAAGAACTTTAGTAACATTAATGTTAATTAACATAAATGTTCGTTTGTAAGTCGTGTTTAAATAATGTAGGTAGTACGTTGAAAAGTCTTTTGGACAGTCCTAAAGGTAAAACTGAGATAGAGAAAAAATTTGGAATTTACGAAATTAATTGTAATAAATGAGAAAAAAATACATTGGCCAGACTAGACGGTCGAATGCAACTCTCCATAGACAACACATCCGCTCATTTCCGGTTTAACAGGGAAGATATGTCCTGTGTGCTTTGATATATTTTGGATACGGGCCATTATGCGGCGGCAAGCGACCTCAAACTTATAAAACAAGTGCATAATTATACAGAAATAAATAGTTATGAGAGTACCTACGTATACAAAATAGAAATGGATTAATGAAATCGTTCACTTTCAAAGGTACAATGTTCAGGTACCGTATAATGCAGTAAAAACTGAATTCCTTAGCGTGACGAATGACGAAATAGAGACATATTAGAGCTTTAAATGTGACAGGTGATTGAAAGTAGATTAGTGAATGTGGAACAGCCCGCTGCGGAGTAGGAAGGCAATCTCTCAAGTGGATGTGGATATTGTAAAATTGTAAAGAATCGAGATAGCGCAGTAGCAACCAATGCAATCCCATCTGCCTTCAATAAACCCGAGACAAATTATTGAATGTTTCTACGTTTCTGGAAAGTGCAATGTTTGCAATGACAGGGTGTAGAGAGCAGTAAGAGAAGACGTCAAAACCAAAGCACTAGGTATACCTACATCAGAATAAAGGAGACACAGCCGTCAGGGCCAGCTACAGCGTTGCCTTTGAGTGTCTTAGAGTATTTCTAAATCTCATACCCAGAGAAAGAGATAGAGCTGAAAATACCACAATCATCATTGCGATCCACGCGAGAAGAAAAAATAGAGAAAAAAATAGAATGTATTTTAGATTTTTTTGGATCAACGTTTGAATGTTTGAAAGAATATTATAAAGAAGGAACGGATTTGAGTTGAGAGTGTAAGAAATTAGATTTCAAATATGTTGTAGAAACACGCGCAACGATTGGCTGAAGCAAATTATTTGACAAGGGAAGGTGTATGTGGTTTGGGTTCAAAAAATTAATTAGGTGGCGAAGTAGAAAGAGAGGTTGCATTTAAGTAGCAGAAGAAGACCTAACATGACATTTGAAATAGTAGATCCTTTACAAAAAGAAAAGCTTTAAATAATGTATACTAATATGCTTTAGTTAGACTCGCTTTGAGTACTCTTCCTCTGCCGGGACTGACATTCATGAACTTGTGCAAGGGATGATTTTATAATACTTGTGTCCAAGAAACGACTTTTATCTGCATATATTCCCACGCACACAGATATAGGCATGAAAAATATAGACATTGTGTAAATATTTTAATACCAAAAAACGCTGGCAGAATATAAAACAATTTTTTTTTAATTGATAACGATTTTTTTGAAGTTACTTTGTCCTAGGTGACACAAACTTTATGACAGATAATGATGTATTATTACCTATCAACATCACCACCAATATCACAGACGTCCCCAATTGAATCCTCATCGCTGTCTTCTTGTTTTGGATTGTATATTTTTGGGCAATTGTCACAAGCATCTCCTACGCCATCACCATCTTTGTCTGACAGGTCTCCGCCTGCTTTGCTTGGACAGATATCCACCGGGTTCTCTACACCATCTCCATCTATATCAGGGTCACAAACATCGCCGATTTGATCACCATCAATGTCACGTTGAATAAAATTCTCTACAAAAGGGCAATTATCACAAGCATCTCCGTGTCCATCCCCATCACTATCCAGTTGATTTGCGTTTGGTGTTGTAGAGCAATTATCCTGAAAATACGATTTAATAATATAAAAGAAGAATTTAGAAACCTGCAAGAATATGTCCTTACAGATAAGTTTTGGATCCCGTCATTATCAGTATCGGTTTCACATGCGTCGCCCATACCGTCTTTATCAAAGTCTTCTTGACCAGAATTAGGCATCTTTGGACAATTATCCTTTAAAATAATGTACATATAATGCTGATATTATACCTTCCATTTGTATTTTTAGAAACTAGATGAAATTATAAAGTTAATCATAAAAAAAGAGATGTACGATTATAGCAACTTAACAAAAATTCAGATTCCCTTGTGTATATTTGGCGACAAAAGGTAGTGTTTAGCTTGCATTATGAAAATTCGATAAATACACCTATAGTGATCTTTGGCCGCCATAATTTATGCAAATTTTTCTGCATAATAGTCTTTCCCACAGTAAATTATTAACACACAATATAAAATATTTAAATTCTTGCAAATAGTAAATCAAAAACGACAATGCCATATTTCCTTAAAATAACATTTAAAAATTACTAATCTCAAACCTTTCTGCACTTCTCTCCGGGGCATCCTAAATCATTATCAGGCCAGCTATCCATGTCGGTATCAACTCCACAAGCAGTGCCATCCCCTGCCCAACCTACATTGCATACACATATTTTATTAACCTCTGAGACACGGGCGTTGTGATCGCAATTTACACATTTGTAAGAACTCTACAATTAAAATTCATTTTCAAAAATATTACTTTAAAAGTTCATAAGTGACTATACCTTCGAGTTGATGCACATGGTACCGGTTGGGCAGTTGTCGTTATTTATAGTACATTCATTTATATCGAGGCATATCTGGCCATCTCCTGACCATCCAGCTTCACACACGCATGTGTCAGATGTATTCGAAAGAACAGCATGTGGTCCACACTCTATGCATTTATAGGAACCCTGAAATTGACATTTTTGGACTTTAGATTTCCATAACGATATATTAGCATAAGACCTTTAATGATAGTAATAATAATAATAGTAGGGAATTCATTTCTATGTCTGAAAAATTATAAATATACACAATTTTATTATTATGGAAAAAAATTAATAAAATGGGAAAGTCACAACGGGCGAGTTTGTATTATGACAAGTATGGCGCCTCAAATTTTTCACTTAGGCTTTGAGATAACAAAATTAACATGAAACTGAATTAAATGGTCCAAAACTAACTTATGCTAAATCCTGAAGAAATTACCATAGATGAGTTTTCACCAGCAGTGAATTTGTGTGACAGGTCAGATTAAGAAAAAAACTTAGAATCAACTTGGAATACTCAAAAAGGAAAAAAGAAAAATTAGAAGGATAATATTAGATGAAACCGAAAGTGACGAATGTAATAGTCTCAGTGAAAAAGATTTATATGACGATGACTAATTAGATGATATAGCAGACACTTCTGATGGTGATTACTGTATAATTTGTAGAGATTATGGAAAATGATTTGAGCTTTGTTATAGATGTACGTCGTCTTTGCGATATCTGTAATAGTTAGCACTCTTGATTTTTCAATTTTGTTTAGATATAGTTTATTTTTATATACTTCACTTCTTTTTAAAATAAATAACAAAGTTTTCCTAGAGTAAATAATATTGAAACATATTCTATATTCTTTATTAACTAATTTTGACGCATCATCTTTGCGGAAAATGTGGAAAAGATGGTGCTATACAAAAAAAAAAAAAATAAAAAAGCAAGAATTAAAAAAAAAACATTTTTTTTGTGGTATATACATAGAATAAGTGAGTTCTCTGTAATTTTGTGAGTTTCTAATACCTTTACTTTCTGTATTGCCTACCTCTGTGTTACTGCATAATGCGTTGTCTGGACAATCAAAGATATTTTCTTGACATTCGTTAATATCTAAGCAGACATCTTGAAGAATCATTTCGGGTTGGAATTCGTTGTAATACTTTGTATAATTTCCTCTGTATCCATCGGGACAGGAACTGCACTCATATCCCGGTTCTTTGTTGTAGCATTCCAGTAATGGACCGCATGGATTGAATTGAATACACTTGTAAGAGAAAATAATCATTCGTGGCTTTCGGCAGTGTACTTATAAAGACTAATTAATGATTACAGTGTTGCAATGCATCAGTTGCAAAAAATAATACAAATAATATAATAACTCATAACTTAATAGCTATTATTATATAAACGATCGCTTTCAGTTGTGATAATTTTTCTTTCTTTTATTGAGGCAATATCCTAATATTGCAACAATTAAAAATAATAGAAAGGACAGAAGCAATTTTGTAAAGGTATCAATTTCAGTAATCATAATAGCCTTTCTTAGTGATGGCGCCTATTGATCAGTCTGTCTATAATCTCAAGTGCTATTGACAGTCACTGTTGATAATTTAATTATAATTTACTGAGTTGTTTCAGTGAATATAACTCTAGCTAGAATTTCGATATTTCACATGACAGAGAATGGCTTTGGACGAATGGATAACATCTTCATGTGTTAATTGCATTCGTGGCTAATTATTTAAAATAGTCAATTTAATGTTACGTAAAATACCATTGTTCATGACGTTAGAATTAAAAGTTCAATAAAATACGCCGACGTAAGAAGCAGATGTTTCTTGTAACAACTGATTATTGTATGTGTTAACACATAAGCCAAACTTATTTTGTAGAATGAATGATATCTTTTGAACCCCAATGGTGAATTCTGCTTAAGATGACATATTTCGAATATTGTTTTAAATATTACCGCCAGAAATCCGGCAAACTCATTTATACATTGGCCAACAATAATAGTTTATACAATGAGTCAATAATGACAGTTATTATTCCCGAGAGCTGAATTTAGGAACCGAGCCGCGTAAGCGGCGAGGGAGTAACTCAGCTCGAGGGAATAATAGTCAATATTGCGAGTTAGTATACACTACTTTATCGACGACTAACTGAAAATTACTAAAAAAATCAAAATAATTAAACGAAAATGTCATACTACTATATCAATATGACGTTTGACGGTTAGACAGTTAGTAAAATGGCCGGACTTGTCTATCGTTACTACGACAACGTTAGGAACATTATGTTCTTATTGGCGGAATGCAGGGAATAATGGTAACGTTATGGCCCATTATTCCCTCGTCGCATTTCATTATTCCCTCCAGGTATTATGAATGTTATTATTAGCCAATAGTGATTAATATAATACCTACTTTATTGTTTAGTCGTCGATAATAGTAGTTTATACAACGAGTCAATAATGACAGTTATTATTCCCGAGAGCTGAATTTACTCCCGAGCCGCGTAAGCGGCGAGGGAGTAACTCAGCTCGAGGGAATAATAGTCATTATTGCGAGTTAGTATACACTACTTTATCGACGACTAACTGAAAATTACTAAAAAAATCAAAATAAGTAAACGAAAATGTCAGATTACTATATCAATATGACGTTTGATGGTTAGGCAGTCAGTAAAATGGCCGGACTTGTCTATCGTTACTATGACAACGTTAGGAACGTTATGTTCTTATTGGCGGAATGCAGTGAATAATGGTAACGTTATGGCCCATTATATGTTCTTATTGGCGGAATGCAGTGAATAATGGTAACGTTATGGCCCATTATTCACTGGTCGCATTTCATTATTCCCTACGGGTATTATGAGTGTTATTATTAGCCAATATTGATTAATATAATACATACTTTATTGTTTAGTCGTCGATAATAGTTATTTACCTATCACTTTTTGACAGTCACTAACGTCCTGTCAACGGTCAATGTGGATGTAAACAGCCGTGAAGAATGTATTCGTAATTGTGCTAAATATACAACACAATATACACCACAGCGTATATTTGATTCCCTTGAGTCGGTTTGACTAAAGTTACGTCTTTACATAGTGAAGTCCGAGAATTTATTTACATGCAAGTTTGTGAGCGGAAAATTTGCATCAGATGAGTTTTACTTTCTTATACGTAGGATAAGGAAGTATTGTGATGACGAAAATTTTCGACCTCGAGAATTTTGCAGATGCCCACGTTTTGAAGTCCCCTGACACCAAAAAAGTGGTTTTTAAAAAATGTCTCTCTCTGTGTGTGTCTGTCTGTCTGTGTGTCTGTGAGTGTGTGACCACGATAGTTGTCAAACCGCTGTAGATATCTATTCCAAATTTTGTATTTACGTGTATAGTCTTCCTTTTGATATCTGATTAGTTTTTCAGTAAAATCGGTAGACCGGAAGTAGTAGTTTACTTCAGTGACAAAATCGAATTTTGCAAACATTTCGTGAATTACTAAGTTTAAACAAATTTATAAAGAATTCAAATGTACACAAAATTAAATTTGAGAAAAATCGTATTAAAAATTTTTTTCGAAATTGCTACCGGGAGTAGGTTGGTTTTTGACTCTTATCGAAAATCTGCTTTTTGCGAATATCCCGCAAGTCTTGCTTTTTAGACAGGTACGTTCCGAGTATAAAAGTATATAAAACGAAATTTTAAATATCTTTTGAAGGAAAAAAATTTCAAAATTCGAACCGGAAGTAACATTTTTACTCTTACCGAATAGCGAATTTTTATAAATATGTCGTAAATTATGCATTTTGTATATATTTATCAAGAGTACAAAAATATTTAGAGTTAGTTTGTATTGTTTTTGTATAAATTAATTTTCAAAATTGGGTCCGGAAGTAGCACTTTTACTCTTAGCGAGTAGCACTTTTTTATAATATCTTGCAAAGTATCATTCTATAGAAATTTATTAAGAGAATATAAGTACTTAAAATAGGATTTTGAATAATTTTTGTAAAAAGAAATTCTAAAAATACTATAATTTGAAACGCTCATACATATAAGAAAGTCGTGTGGTGGCCACACCTCATTCTTTTATCACGTGTAACTATTTTGACAGACGCGGGTGTTACAATGCTTCGTGTTTATTTGCCAAACTACAAAAAACGATCTTGGGAATTCTAACTTTAAAATCACATCCGATCGGCAAAATACCTTTCGGATAAGATGACATGCTATGATTGATAAATATGGCATACTACGAGTATGTCGCCTTACCTTACCTGAGAGTATTATTTGTTAATATTGCTTTAATTTGTTATGGAATGCCAGTATACCGCCACGTTAAGAGAGATTTTACGGCTTTGCTACCAATGATGTCAGACAATTAGCTTTCCGGTTTGCAGAAAGAACTGGAATAATAGAACACAGATTCAACAGGTTTGCTCAAATAACTGGAATTCAGAGAAATAAATCCTATTTTGTCACAAAGAGCACCAGAGCAAAAGTCACCAGCATGAGGCGGAGTGTTCAACAAACTTCAAGTGATGAAGTTTTTACTCGGCTAGAAGGTAGATTGACCGAGAAAAAGACTCCACCACACAGAATTGTAAATGGACGAATCTGGTCTTTCGACTGTTCAAAAACCTCCAAAAATATGTGGCCTTTTGACAAAAAGGTATGTGAGCGCATTAACCAGCGCCCAACGTGGTGAACATATTACTGTTGTTGTCTGCGCTAATGCCACTGATAATTTAGTACCCTTTGCCTTAACCTTTTCCCGAAATAACCGCAAGAAAGGTTATTTTGATAGAGCACCGCCGGGAACTTTAGAAATGTGTTGCAAAGGTGGATATATGGTTGGTGAACTGTTTTTAAAATGGCTCTTCTTATTCTGGACTTTTGAGCCTGTCTCCATATCACACGCATTGCATGCAGCTGCTCGATGTGACATTCTTTGACCCTTTAGATGCAGTCGTGAAATGACGACTTGGTTAAAAAGCCACATGTTTATGAGAAGCATAGTGAGTTAGAATGAAATAGAAATTGAGAATAACACTAATAAAGAGAAACTTTCTAGACAAGAGCATCCTCTTTAGGAAACTTTGAAGCCTTCCACATCGAATAGTATAATACAACCAGTTCACGGCAGCCACATTACTCTTGACTCTAAAACATCAAATCGTTCCATTTCCGTCGCTCAAGAATCTTTGTCATCACTACCGAGCACTACTCGAGAAATGCTAAAGCATCTGCCCTAATCCCAAAAAGCGTATCTACAGGGCGGGCAAGAGAAACTAAAGGGAAAAAGTCAGGTTCATAAGTTTTCACTAGTAGTCCCCTCATGAGCGAAATTAAAGCTCAAATCCAGTTAAAAAGGAAAAAAGGAAATACGCAAAAGCAATAGAAAGGAGGTCAAACGCACTGGTTTTGAAAAAGAAGATGAAAAATCCGAACCACTGAATCCTTTTGCCAATGATGATGACGACAAGAAACTAACATGAAGTTTGCGGCTTGATACTAAATAAAAAACACTAAAGCACAAAAACACTAATTACGTATTTCGACAAGTATGTTGTCATCTTCAGTAGCACTGATTACAAACAGCGTTGTCTATAAACCGTAGCGTATACAGAGCAACCCTGATTAGACTGCTTAGTGTGGCAAAGGTGTTTACGTGTTTCTTGTTTGTTGATGATGACGATGATCCCTCATGCATCTATTGTTATACACCAAAAAGTATTAACATATTCCAAAGAGTGAAATTTTATTTTATAAGAGTTCTAACTTTTGTGATATAAATAAAATGAAATATAATAAATAATCCACACTACACACAGACTTCATTTATTGCTAATTCTTATTTCGAAGAAGAAAACGTTACATCCTGTACCTTAATTAAATTAAATACACTTATTTTGGTGCTAGCAATAGAAGAAAGAATATGTATATAATAAAGAAACTAACATGCAAATTTTTAGCATAGGCGTGCAATACGTACTTCGTCTATATCAACGCAAGATCCACCTTTAATGTCGTATCCAGCAGGGCAGACGTAACACCATTGAGATTGAGGTATCGGCGCAGATGTATTAGTTTTCAAAATGTCAGTAACTGAAACAAAGAATGTTGTAGTTAGAAAATCCGAGCACATGACAAATTAATTCAAAATATTGCATTTAATGATAAACAAAACACATTTCACTAGATTAATATTGACCTATAATTACTTTGCGATTACGCTTTTTCTATGCAGATTAAAATCTTAATCAAAATATCTTTTAATATTTGAATTGCCACTTACTCGCTTCCGTGGTTATTGACCATGCTTCACCTGTAACGAAAAATTTTCTGTTAGAATGAAAGCATAATAAAATTCCATGTAAGAGGTAGAAAACAATTAAGTGAGATGAACTTGCCTGATTTTGGTGTTGTTTTTACACTGCAAGTCTCTTGTTTATCTGTAACAAAATTTGTTTTTGTAAGCAATATATAGAAAAAGTAAGTGGGATAAGTACATGTTTAATAAATATGTACAAAATAGAGTAATTAATTCTATAAAAGTAAAACAATATAATAAAATACCGCTAAATTTAGCAAATATACCTACTGCCTGCAATAAATAAATGCATACCTTCTATGCATTTTAATATTAACAAGGAACGATATAAATTTAAGCATGATATCAAGGTAACAATTTGTGATTCGTGGAGAGCAAATAGTAAATAATGTACAAGTAAAAATTGAAATAAATTCAAATTGAGTTCAAAACAGTTTTATTCAATTCACAACTATTGTTTCACCCTACTAGGGCTTCATCAGGTGATGAATATTATAATACAAAATATTTGTAGACGTTTTTATTTATGTCTTTTCCTAAATGAAGAGGGTGGTGTTTGTGACATTAGGTTAAGAGCGGGAGTAACTTATATCTTTAATGTAATATTTAATATATATATATATACATAACAATATGATTAATACTATTAAAAATTTTTGAAAACTGATTGTTTACCGTTATTATAAAATTAAACAATTTATAAATATATATATAACTATAAGAATGATTAAGTTGATTTTAAATATTTAAATTTAACAACGGTGAATTATTCACTTCTAGTTGGTCACTTAAAATAAGGTTTAATTTGTTTAATTTATTTTAAATGACCAACTAGAAGTGAATAATTCACCGTTGTTAAATTTAAATATTTAAAATCAATTAATAATTCTTATAGTTATATATATATTTATAAATTGTTTAATTTTATAATAACAGTAAACAATCAGTTTTCAAAAATTTTTAATATTATTAATCATATTGTTATGTATATATATTGCTATAGGGGGGGAGTGGAAGTTATACGCCCCTTAGCATTTAAAGTTCTTAAGAGCAATGAGACTAAGTAAATTAAAAAAATAAAAGAGATTAAAAATTAAGAAAGCAAAGTTCACCAAATTAAATTTTTGAACGCTAATAGTACGCTAGTGCACGTTAATCTAAAATTATTACTAACTGTATATGTGGGTTTACTTTAACAATTCAATTAAAAGGTGACTAACTCTGCGATAATAAATTTGAACTGTATTAAATTTCGCGCTTGAAACTGACTTCCTATTGCTTATATTTTGACCAATGTTCTATTTCTAATGGGGGAAGGGGTTGTTTCCGGCATTCTACAATGAATTATGTGAATATGCAATGACGGCAGTGCGCGCTATGTTAACTTTTATCTTCGGGGCCGTTGTAGGGGTTCTGCGGAATAACTACTATTCAGAGTGACTTACACAATACCTGTTATTCTTACGAGGTCCCAGGACTCCTGTGTGTGCACGTTGTGGGCTGCTACTGGTACCTATATAAAATGAATGATGTGTCTCCCCGAATTTACGATGGATGCCATTCAAAATACAAATAATAAACACAAAGGTAGGTATAACTTCTAATTATTTATATAAATACTTCCAATTGTTACATATAAATTGACTTATGAGTATGTTCATTAAAAAAACAACAATACACCTTATACATTACAATTTATTACCTGGAGAGATATAACACAAATCCACTCAATCGTGCAAAATTTCCCAAAGCGGGTGAACGTATATGTGAGTATGCAAATATAGATGAACTGTATATGAGCTTAATTAAGGTGAAAAGAAACAATGAAAACAATCTGTTTAATACTGGGAAAATTAGTTCAGATTGGCGACAACAAATCTATTTTAAAAGGTTAGCTATTCATATTGTTTAATCTAAATCTTCGCAAAGTATAAAGCTACTTGCTTACCAATATAGGTTAGGTTTTTATTTCCTTGAATGTGACTGACTGTATGTTGAATAATGACTTAAATGTTTGTTAATTTTAACGAAAGACAACTTATTGATATGTGGGTTCTAACTATTTGATTACTAATGACTATTATACCACTTTGAAATGACTGACATTGATTTTAATCGTCGTAAAACACGAATTACAAATGATTTGACGCAAATATTATTATTTGACAACTGAACCTTTCTTTCGGTTTATTAGTACTTGTAAACATATCACGATACCTTCATCTAATTATGTTAAATGTCCTTTAGCCATATGGTGGATTTCCCTGGACTCTTTCCGTATCCTGGACCGATGGACAGGTAACGCCGGTGGGCAACTCGTTCGTAGGCGGAATACAGGTAGCAGAATACGCTTCGGTAGATTGCAGTATCTTATACTCCAAGTCTCGGCAGTCGCAGGTCTCGGTGTTGCAGATGTGTTTACAGGTGAGTTAATTTTCTTGGTTATGTTCGTTGTTGATATTTTTTCTCTTTCTCTTTTCTAGGCCATGGACTTTATTCTCGTGGTATTTTATTGATGCAGGTTCGATGATCGACGGAACGCCTATCTGGTTGGCGTAGAGTTTCGCCGCACTGGGATTTTTTCTACTTGTCGGTTTGATTCAAGTTCGTCTAATGCCGGATGTTGTTTGTTTTTATGAACTCTGATGTTTCATCCTTAGTGGATGCTTATCTAATTTAATCTCCCCTGCTCTCAGCAATGTCTACCTATTTTATATGTTACCGTAGTCTATTGTTTAAAGCCTTGAACCCAAAGCAGTTGCTTCATATAATTTTATTAATTGTTATTATTTTATGTATCCAAACGTGATTTGGATATTGTTTAAAAGTTTATTTTTATATTTATGATTAATACAAAATATTTTTAGTGCGTAAAATTTTTGAATGCTCATATTTGTATTTTTAATGCGTCTGACAGCTTTAGCGTCGGTTTTTGAAAACTCAGTACAGTCATGTACAAGAAAATAATGATATTTTCTAATTTTTGGATTTTATCCAAAAATAAGGATATTAATAGATTTTGTGGATCTGGTTTACAAATAATCTTAAAATCTAAATACATATAAATTTATTTCCGTTTTTTACTTGATTAAAATCCGATCATTCATAATACAATGCCTGCTGTGAATATTAAATTTCCAAATTTAAATCAAATTCATTTTATATAGTCATTTTGGTTTAAATTGCTTACAAACCTATCAAAACTTTATCAAGTCAGTTATATCTTGCCATTCAAGGAATTATATTAACATTTCTAAATGCGTTTAATTGTACCAAGTGCTCACTTAATTTTTGGATTTCAACTACTATTTTAGTTTTGACAGTAATTAATTGTTAATCGCTTTATTCAAATAGGGCATCCATTTATGCATACAACTCATATTATTAATTTGCCATGCATACTTATATTTCGTGCGTTTTTCTGCATTTAAAATATTAATGTTTGACATTTCTTAAAGAAGCTATTCGGCCTAAATTTGAAAAGATGCTTTTGGTAATTATGCGTTTGTAAGGGCGTAATTCATGAGAATTGCTAATCATAACTGTGCTGTGATATGTGCAGTTTGAGTATTTAACTTCATATACCAGGCAATTACTAAATTTAGTCACGAAATTCTAGCTTTAATATGACATGTGCTCTAGGTCTCTTAGTGATGCTTCAAATGCTGTTTGTACTTAAATTAAAGCCCTATTGATATTCATGCCCTAATTAAAATCTGTTCTAAATATAGAAAAGGTTGTAATTAATTTGTGTTTTCACATTAAAATTGGTTTCCTCACAGAGTTAAATTGCAATTGACTTGATAATGGGCGTTCGGAAGATGAACGTCCATGCTATACATTAAATGATGCTATTGAAAATTTCTATGTCACTAATTCTATTTGTGCTTTTAACATCATGAGATATGCATTCAACGAGCTTTGGAGTGTCACTCCTAGTATGTACAAATTATGATTATGTTTTGATTTAGTCCTAATTTGCATTTTTATATCGGCCATATTCGTAAGTTCTAAATGCATGTGTTGTTTGTGCTAGACATGATGCTTTGTCAAAACTAAATGTAAAATGATAACGCAAGATTGAAAATAATGTATGCTAAATAAGTACCAGATTGTATAGTGCGTTTCTGTTGTATTTGAAATTTGTTCGCACTACTATGGTCATGTTTTTATGCTAAATTCTTTAACCTTATTTCTTCAACTAAACTTTATGATCAAGATATAATTGTTTGTAAACGATTAGATGGGATTGAATCTGTGTGCCTAGTAATATCTCTCCTTTATTTACGTAACTCAAAAAAAACTACAACATTTCAATATGTACAAGGGTTCGTCCCTAATAACAAACTTAAATAATTATTGAGTGGTATTGAGGAGGCTCAAGACCATCTCAATATATATATATATATATATATATATATATATATATATATATTAAATATTACATTAAAGATATAAGTTACTCCCGCTCTTAACCTAATGTCACAAACTCCCCCCTCTTCATTTAGGAAAAGACATAAATAAGAACGTCTACAAATATTTTGTATTATAATATTCATCACCTGATGAAGCCCTAGTAGGGTGAAACAATTGTAATGAATTGAATAAAACTGTTTTGAACTCAATTTGAATTTATTTCAATTTTTACTTGTAAATTATGGAGTTTCAACACGTATCTCCGTCTTCAATCAATTATTTAGTAAATAATGCCCTAATAATCATATTAATATGTATTTTGAATGCTCATGGAAAAGCTATACGTTTGGTCCTCATGTTTATTTATTTAGCTGAGTCCAAATTCTAAAAATAATCATAAAAACACATCTATGTAGATATATTTTACTCGTCAAAAGTAAGAAACCACGCCTTCGTAATCAATCTATGACGATGATATTGCCAAACGCTTGTACATGAGCAAACCCGGCCATGGTCGGAGGGAAGTAATAAGATCATGTGAAAGAAAACGTACAGTAAAGTATGTAGTTATAATGGCAGTAACTAGGACTGAAGTCCGACAACTCATTTAAATTTCACCAATAGAACAGCTGCCAAAGCTGCGATTTTTCGAGATCTTAATAAAGCACGTTTTTGGACAACGACGATGTATATTCTGTTGAGTCATCTGTGCTTCGTTGAAGATTAGTTTGTTCGTTCAAATCTATCGAGTGGAAACTCAAACCCGAAGATGCCGCAAGCACCAAGATAATCCGCAAAGCTTAATATTACCTTTTGTTCTAATTTTATAGTTTTAATCACTTGTTGTTTCTTACCATTCATTTTGGTGTACTCGTATAGTTGTTTAAGTTACACCCTGATTTATTTTACTTGTACTAACTTCAATTAGTTTATTTATATTATTCTGATATCACAAGAACGTTGTTATTAACCGCGCACTGATATCAGCTGGCGTCATTTCACCAATTAGGCACCGGCGTTAAGAAAGAAAATGAGATTTACTAGTTGCTGTAGTTGTAGCACAACTTGAGTGAGATTCATATGGTTTCTTTCTCCTAAACATCTGCTACTTATGCTGCGACTATCATTGAGTCTGTAACAAAACTGAGATTTCTCATTGAAGTCGACTTGCTTCCATTTCTCGTTCCACTGCTACCTTTCGCTAGACCACTCTAAGCAAGCAATTATATGATGTGATGATAAGAAAAACGAAATACCTGATATGATTTAACCCAACGAAATCGACCTTATGATATGTTGTTCGTAAGGAGCTGTATTTTTTAACAAAACCTCTTCATCTATCATCACCTTCCCTGGTCGATAAGAAGAGATTTTGAAAAGCCATCTGCCCAAAGCTAAATTTTCATATCCACTGCTAATCCAGATCAACTCTTACATTACTATATCCTACATGACCAACAACATTACGAATGGAAAATTCTGCTTCTCGTATTAGGTGTAAAAGACGTGAAAAAAATAATCTTGGCAAGCGGTACTATACGCGATTTGTTTAATAAATTTTATTCCGTGATCAAAGTTTTGTTTAGATAGACGTAGTGTTATGTTGTTACAAAATGTGAATTCCCTGTATGTGTATTACAAATATATTTTTTAATATCTTACCTAAGGTGTGTTTAACATTTATGGAAAATATCTTTGATTCTAGAAAGTGAATATCGTTATTAGACAAGCCTCTTAGATTTAATAGGGTACTTTAGAAATAATAAAGAAACATGTGTACTTGCAACTGGCTCACATTATTATCCGAAACCTTTATGGCCAAAATTGTGAATACCATTGAC
This sequence comes from Amphimallon solstitiale, assembly GCA_963170755.1. Taxonomy (NCBI): domain Eukaryota; kingdom Metazoa; phylum Arthropoda; class Insecta; order Coleoptera; family Scarabaeidae; genus Amphimallon; species Amphimallon solstitiale. The sequence goes on from OY720680.1 coordinate 130,756,251, forward strand.
AGTTCAGACATTAAATTGACAATTAAGCGAAACATATATTCCATTCTTTGGTAGACGAAGAAGCTTGCAAACTTTCATAAGGTATACTAATTTCATACACGCAAAAATAAACTTCACAGTTGAAACCAGAAAAAGTAATAGCATTAATTTTGCTAATATTACAAAATCTGGTTTCATATTACTACTTCGTAAAACTAGTCTTATAAATTAATAGGAACGTATACTTTAAATTTTATTTAATTTATTTAATCGAGGAATGAAGCAATGTTTGTCTAACAAGTATATCAAACAAAAGAAATACGTAAAGATAACAAGTTGATCTTGATCGTTATTAACAGCAGATGATATTTTATTTAATATTGGAGGAAAAAGGCTATGTACCGCCGTTTGTTTATATACTTATACATTATGGTCATAGTATTATTTACAGTGATTTTTTTTGTTCTGTTGCTTTTTCCTACTTGATCTTAGAAGTTTATCACTATATAAACATGAGTCCTTCTACATCTAAAATTATCTTGTCCCACTCGACCCTCCGCTTCGCAGTTTTAGGAATGCAAAGTTCAAATATGAAATACAATTTCGCATAGAAACGTCAACGTTCTGCAAGAATGTCCGGTGAACCAAAATCTTGCACAGTATTCGAAAAGCATTGAAAATTAGTTGTTATCTAGCCCAATAAACTTCTTCTTTATATCGTTTTTACTTGCAAGACCAAAAATATATTTAAAATTTCTGGACATTAATTAACAAATTAATGAATTGTTGTAGTAAATATATTCGCATGTATTTTGAAACAAAATATAAATATAGTTGTTAATAGCAAGAGTAAGACTCGCCTATCAGAGTATGTTTACGAAAACAATTACATTATTTACTATTGGGCCATGCGTTTATAACAGAATATTGCAATTTTCAATATCGTCTGACGTCTAGTTTGACAAATATAGTTGCTTCAAAAAGACTTGATTAATGAAAGTTGAAAATGGATAAAATCGCTATGTGTGGTGCAATTTAGTATTTGCTTTTTAAGATGATGAATACAAGAGAGATTTTTGCGAATATACCGGAAACGATGGGCAACTATACTCTTATGAAGATCACGATTTATGTGCTACTATGTTGCTCACTTTAAAGGTTAAAACGTGAGTCTCGACAATGAAAAATATCCTGAACTATGAAAGCGTATAGCATTCTAGATATGGTTGACAAATTCACGATTTTGTTAGAATAAAATCGGCGAAAATTATCCAAACTCTGGACATGTCTATTGAACACCACATTTTGCAAGTCTAATTTACCGCATTTACTCAGTACAGATCAAAAACGTGAAAGAGTGCAAATTTTCATCAAAATTTGAAAATCTTTAACACCAACCCATTAGATTTCTTGCGTCACTTTCCTACTGATGATGAAACTTGGTTCCATTATAATCAGCCAGCATCGAAAAGGTAATCTGAGCAGTTGAGGCATCATGACTGTCCTCTGCTAACAAAAGCCAAAACTTTTTCATTCTTTGGAAAGAAATATTCTGTCAAATGGATGAATTATGGCTCAAGGTTGTACCCCAAGTACCCTAATCACTGGATCTATCCTCTTCAGATTTCCATTTATTCTTAGAACTGAAACTGTTTCTCGTTGGAAGAAAATTCTAGAGACGCGGGGAGGTAATTTCAGAAATGGAGCAGTATTTGACGACCTTGTTGATGATGATTATAAAACTGATATAATACCACTATAATTTCGCTAACCCAAGAGTATTAATGTTAGAGCGAAATATGTAAAAAAATATTTCCGCACATACCGTATTATAAAAGATATTAAAAATTATAGCAGAATAAATGCAAGAAATATTAGTAAAACTGAAGAAGACAACAAATAAAAGTACGCGAAAGTTTAAAATTCAGAGAATGTTTTACAGCAAATTGTAAAATATCTCCGCCAACTTAAATATTCTAAAATCTCTTAAGTTTTATTGAAAATATTGCCCGCTTAGAAAAGGATTACAAACTTCCTAATATCACCAGAAAGTATATACATCTAAATTTGAAATAAAGTGTAGCAATAATGCGTTAGTAGATTATTGGTTGACTCATATTTCACTCAGTTGTACTTACCACATGTTCCAGCATATCTCCAGATGACTTCTGTCACTCCAGCGTTAATACTAGCTGTAGCATAAACATCCAAAGTTTCGCAGAGGCAATCCCTATTTCTGGCCGTGCAAGTGCAATGAGTCCCAATGCATGCATCAATATACAATTGTGGATTTAACATCTACAAAATTACATATTTTACAACGCTAATGCATATAGCTGATCTATTTATAACTATAACACCCAAAGACTTTTAAGGAAATTTTATGTTTTTTAAAAATTTGTTGGAAAATTTTCAATGTCTGATTTATTAAGCTAAGAATATGTGGAACATGTGAACGAGCAACTGCGTGGCTAACGAGGTGATACTCTTGGTACAAATTAACTTCCCATAGTAGACAATCTTAAGATAAGATACGCAGATAAATTACACTTTAATTCAATATTTGGAACATTTCTTATTAATTAACTTTGTACATAAACGGTAGATAAAACAGAAAAGAAAGTATAAGTGAAAATAAAAAATCTACAAATATAGAAACGAAACATACAAAAATATAACGAAATATTACCTACATAAACTCAATTACAAAACAACAGATTTGGAGAAAAAATAACAAGATTGAAGAAAACCACATTGAAGACAGCTAAAGACAGTTGCAGTATAATGAAAATAACAAATAGAAATAGAAAAAGACTACAATGATGCATACAAGACACCCGAAAGTTGGTAAGACATAAAAAGGAAAATGCAATTTCGGAAGCAGTAAAAATGACAAAAACATAATTTTGGAAAAATTACTTCAATATTTTGATATAAATAAGAAGCAAAATCAGCACGATTTGAAGAACATAAAAATCAAAATATAGTGGTAAAGTATAGCAGAATAAGTACTAAAGAATATAATAAACGGCATATTAAAACAAAGAAAGTACCAAAGTAATGAACCATCCAGATAATATTACCAATATACAAACAAGAAGGTAAGATTTTTAATAATTACAGAAGCATAACTTTGATGTAGACTTTCCCAAATTGTGGAGTGCACAAGTGCTAAAAGAAGAGTGGGAGCATCAGAATAAATTAAAAACAAGTTGAACACAAATTAGTATGTCGAACCTAATACAAAACACCTTAATTTAATTTTGACATATTTCTTTCATGTCGTATATACTGTACTCAGAAGTACAATCTACGAATACACAAAAGTTACTGTCTAACAACTAGCAACTACCTAGTATCTCAATTAGATATACATTAGAAAAACTGCGCGTGTTGTGATCAGTATAACTTGTCTATGTTTGGTTCTCAATAAGCAATAGCTACACTTCACGCTCGATGTTAAGCAGATTCTTGTATTTTAATGTTATACAAGACACAGCACAGAAACAAGCTTCACAAAGATAAGATGTAGGAAATGGCAAAATATTCTCTACAACACTCTTGAGTACAGTTGGACATTCCTCGTGGCAGCTAATCCGAAACTCGGATATTTGGTTAGAAATCTATTATTTTTAAAAAAGTAACGTCTAAGCGTTATAGATAATGTTTTGAAATAATCTTTGGTGCGTTGTGGGCAAATAGTTATGGAATCAAAATGAACAGGAACTGTGCAATGCATTACTATCTAAATACATAGTTAGTTATGTAAAATTACGAAATATTATCGAATATCTTTGGACGACTAAATAAACTGCAATGGGCTTCCTTGTTTAAGTACGGACTTTAAAATTGATGTTTTGTACAATGTCGTATTCTAAATTCAGTTGGGTGTCACTAAAAAGCATTATATTTCAAATTAATTATTAACACAGAGTTTAAAACTTTCGCTAACAATATTGTTAGCACCAACGTCAGAGTTTGACATAACAATAGACAAAATAAGAGCAGCAAATAATTACGTATAAATGAGAATGATGTAGAAAATTATTCATCGCCATTTATGTTAGAGAAAGACTGCCGTCACCTTCTTGAAGATAACCTTTTGCTCCAGAAAGTAATTTATTACAAAAGCTAAAATAAAGGTCTGTAATTTTATATAGGAAACGATATATAAACATAAAGCTTGTTCAGGAGGCAATTCAGGTATAAAAGTGAAACGTTACTCATCAATGATAGAAAGAACAAAAATCCCCAAAGAGGCTAGTATCAAATCATAATAAAGTTTCTAATTCTCTTCGAAAAGTCCAAATTTTCGGGAGGGAATATAAAAATATTGTCAACATGTTCTTAAATAAGATAGATATATCAATTCTTACCTCATTAGCATCCTTAAATCGTGCATCTTTCAGTATTTGGCAAGCCGTCTCTGCTCTCTGAATATTGAATGTGTCGTCCCTGCAGGGTGACTGTGTATCAATAATTCCTGGACACATTTCTTAAAAAAACGGCGTTAGTTTGAAATATAAAACATAAATATACTTAGCTTACTGGAAACTCTCCACTCATTCAAGAACTTATTAAGACTTGGTAGTGCTGTGTTTATATCAGACATCTGGTCGTTACTAGAGCATTTGTCGTTGTTTCCACAAAGACCAAAAAGCTGGTAGCCTTTATCATTTTCGACTGAAATCTCTACCATATTCTACAATTTACACGGAAATCAATTGTGGATTCTTTACTTATGCTTTATTGGACTTTTAAAACATATGCTAAGTTATAAATATTACAGATTATTTTTCTATCTATGCCAATGAATTATTATCTATATCAATCTGTATAATATCACGGAACCTCTCAAACCTTTCGGAAGATCTTTGCCTTGTATATCTTTAAAACGCTTTATTCAAACATTTTAGAAAATAATTAGGTAGTTTTCTAGACAGTGTTTTGTACTTTTTCCTACATAGAGATTCGGCCTGTTTTTACCTTGCATGTGAACTAAAAGTCAGGGGTTGTTATCTTCATTTTTAGGTATTATTCCCATTCGTAATATTCATAAAAAGTATCTTAAGTTAATATTATAAGAATTCCTTCAGATTTATTATTTTTATGATTGAATTTAATTTGATTTCGCTGAGGGTCTACTTGTCGGCTCTCGTATGTATATCTGTTAGGTAGGTACGGTTTGGCAACTCCTTTCGTGTTATGTACGGGAAGCCGCATGCAAGATAATCGTAGGCTAAACGTGTATAATACTAGTGAAGTCATTGGTGACTCCAATTGGTGCTAATATTAATTGCAAATTATTATGTAAGAATACATGTTTTTATTTTATGTTTAATTGAATTTTATCTGTATGTTATTTCTTATTGTAAAGCTATGATTTGAATCAAATTCACTGAAATTTCCCAGTATCTTCGTTTTGATGATCTGTATCCAGAAGAAGAATTGTAGTTTTAATAAATTGTCATCAATAAGAAAAATTTAACTTTGGCAGCATACGTTATCAGAACTTAAAAAGTGATAAACAATTGATATCTTTTAGCATTGATGTCCAGTAACACACCTTCCAAACAAGCAAAGCATGTCACAAGTATATTCTTTAGAAGCATAAAACTTGGAAAGAAATTAATAATTAATTGGAGGAGAAGTTTATTCAAAGATTTGGCTATTAAATGTATGTTCTATTGACAACAAACAGAGAAGCCATTTAACCAGCTGTCATTTCAAAAAGTGGTGGCGGATGTATACGACAGTTAGATAACCTTAATTATTGAAATACCATTCCAATTTTTAAAACGGTTAATTTTGTGGACTAGTGGATGTTAGAGAGCAATGATTCAATATATGTATTTTGCAAAAAAAGATTAAATAAAGCAATAATTCTTAAAATATTTAAAAATTGAAACAATTTGCGTGTGTTGCGAATTGTGAGCCAGCAATCCACATATCCTCAGCCTGCTAGTCTACTTTTCTTGGTAAACCCTTCACAATCGTCTAAACCAGGGGTCTCCAAACTACGGCCCGAGGGCCACATCCGGCCCGCGGACAGATTTTGTCCGGCCCGCGGAGAGCTAGCATACTTGAAAACTCCTTTTAGAGAACATATTTTTTATAGCAAATTAAATTTAGTTTACTGAAGTATTCTAATTTTATGTTGAATAATTATTAATATGACATCTACATTGATATGGTCATGGGCTAACTACTCATAACATTGTTGTAGGCTTATTGTTATTGTTTTTGTGATAAGTTGGATAAAGAAACACAGAATTGTAATGAGTAAAGACATGTATAATATGCAGAAAATTTTACTTCAGTATATAATAACTAACAAATTATTGAAATGAATCCAACTAACATTTTATACATTTTAAATAAAAACATAACTTATAACAAGCATAATGACATATGAAATACTAATGAGATTTGTGTAATTGAGATTTTCCACTGACAATAGTTTGTAGTTGTGGACTAATTTTACTTGTACCAATTATTAAAAGAGATTTAAGATGCTCATCAGTTAATTTAGATCTGTAAACATTTTTTGTGTACTTCATTTTGGAGAAGGTCTTCTCACACAAATAAGTAGCACCAAAAACAGAAAACAGCCCACGAGCAAATTTATGCAAATTATCAAATTGTGTTAGTGGAAGATTCTTATAAAATTCCAACAAAGATAAGTTTTGATATTTGTTCTTAATTATATCACTGCACTGTAGATCAATTATTTCCATTTGAAGTTCCGGGGCTAGGGTTTCAATGTCAGTATCAAAAGGATTCTGAAAAATCTTAATTTGATTCACAATGGCATCAAAGTCCGAGAAACGAGTATCAAAATTTATTTTCAAAGCACTCAAAGTTTCGATTGCAAAATCGATAGGAAACTCAGTCTCAGTAGTGTGGCTGAATATTTCACATGTTTTAAAATGTGAAAAACATTTACTTCGTAGTTGTGATTGAAACAGTATCAATTTCTTCCGGAATGATTTGATATTAGTGTATAAATCAGGAAGATGCTGGTTTTCTCCTTGCAATCTCAAATTGAGTTCGTTCACATGTTTTGTCAAATCAACATAGAATGCTAACTTCCACAGCCATGCGTTGTTTTGTAATTCAGTAAGAGGGCGATGCTTTTCATTCAAAAAAATTTCGATCACTGCTCGAAGTTCAAAAAAGCGCTGAAGGACTTTCCCACAACTAAGCCAACGTACGGCAGTATGATAAGGTAAGTCATTTTCTCCAATCTCTTCAATAAATTGTCGGAATTGTCGGTGATTCAGCCCAAAAGATCTGATAAAATTAACAGTTGATATGACTGGTTTCAGAACTTCAGACATATCCAAACATTTTCCGCACAAAGACTGCTGATGAATGATACAATGTAAGACTAATGGTTTTAAACCACCGTCATTTTCTACAGCCTTTGACACAAGAGCGACCACTCCTTTATCTTTCCCACTCATGTTTTTGCCTCCATCAGTTGTAATACATTTCAAGTTTTTCCATCGAAGGTTCTTTTGATTAATGGCAATTTCAACTCCTTTAAAAATATCTGTACCAGTAGTTGTGCCATGAATACTATTCATATCAAGAAGTTCTTCATGCACTTCATAGCTTTTATCTACTCCTCGAATATAAATCAACACCTGAGCAGTATCTGACACATCCGTTGACTCATCCAAGGCCAAAGAAAACCACTCAACATGTCCATTTTTGTCGAACAGTTGAGAGGATATATTTTCAGCGATGTTTTCTACCCTTCGAGCCACAGTGTTTGCTGACATACTGACACTTTTTAATAAATTTACCTTTTCAGGGCACATTTCTTCGGCTACTGCAATTATGCATTCTTTGATCATTTCTCCATCGGTGAATGGTTTTCCACGTTTTGCAATTTCAAGAGCCACACGAAAGCTGGCACGCGTTGCAGCCTCTTGTTCAGTTTTGAGTTTTGTATATGAAGATTGCTGCGATTTCAATCCGCGCTTCATAGCTTCGAATTTTTCTGTCCGCAAACTTCCTGTATATTTTGAGTAATTTTGAAAATGTTTTGTTTCATAATGACGTTTAATGTTATCTTCTTTGAGAACGGCTATGCTTTCATTGCAAATCAAACATAGCGCCTTCTTACTGGACTCAATTACGAAATACTGAATGTTCCACTGATCTTTGAATTTTCTGCATTCACTATCAATTTTTCGCTTCTTTTCCATACTACTAAATCACACACAAAAGCAACAATTCAAATCAAAATACTGTTACAAAGATGTCTTAAACTTAAACACGCACAAACACGTTTTAAGGAGGTACGCACTATTTTATTTCACAACAGTGTCATAGGAACTGACTTGTGGTTGCGCCACTAGCCTTCTTATATATTCCAATTACTGCCATCTAGAAGTGAGTGGAAGACACCAGAACTTTCTCGAACCAACGAGATTATTCTGTACGTGCTATTAGCGCCATCTGTTAGCGATAGAAGGTACTACCTATTTCCGCTTGTGTCCACCAGATGTCGTGTCACGTTACTCCTCATGGCTCGTACTCTACGACTAATCTAGAAATTACAGATAATGACAGGAAAATTAATAATATGCAGTGTTGCCGTTTTGCAGCCTTTTTTAAACGTTGCGTACTTTTTCGGACTTTTTTTCATCAGTGGACTATTTCACTTTTTACCACCGGCAACAATGATAATATGGTTTTGGCCCTCGGAACTTACTGGAGTAATCAGTATGGCCCTAAGGCTGGAAAGTTTGGAGACCCCTGGTCTAAACAAACGACACTAGAGTGTTAGAAACAGGGACGTCTTTGACACAGGGCGCTTTGAAATTTTGTTAACCTGGTGCGATTGGTAGACTAGTGTTGGAGGTATGGTTTGATTAATTCGATACCAAGAATTCACTGAAAATACCGCAGATTCTTTTTCATTGCCGTTCGCCATATTGATAACTTGGGAGTTTATTCCTCCTACATTGGGTATAGAAAAAACACAACATATTGGCAAACGTTTCTTATTCCGGGCAACATTGTTGAAGGAACATTATTTATAGAAAGTAATTATCTCGGGCTTCATATGATTTCTGGTAGTATTCTCAACTTTATCCTCAAAGTGTAAACTAGAAGTTAGAAAAACGTGTTTGTTTTCCTTGAGAACGTAGGACACTATTGTCTCTTCTTTTCTGCACCCAAACACACTTGATTTTACAGGAGGTTTTTTTCAGAACAGAAATGTTGGAATTTTCCACTTGTTTCTATTTAATGTTCCCAACATAGACAACTTAGGGTGTGTAGCTAAATCTTGCAATAATGAAACATCGCTGTCCATGGTGACGTTACGTCGCTTTTACAACATCAACCCTTTGGATGCTGATATAATGGGGGCCCCATCTGGTTATGTTCCAGCATAAATTTTCGTATTACTCATGTAGTATGTTTTAGCATCAACCAGCGCAAAATTTTGATATCATATTTAGCCGGTTTTAATTGTATATATTGGATAAAGTTCGCCTGCCTCAAAACTCTTCCAGCATCTCAAATCAACACCGTCTCCTGTTGTATCCCACACTACTTTAACTTTAATCGGCCACTTTTATAAAGTCCAGACAAGTAAAGTAGGCCTATAAATGTGTGGATTTCGATCACATCAGTGATACGTGTGTCTCTTTCTTTGCTGAAGTTGGGTTGTACACTTATTATAAGCTGATTCGTGTAGTTGACTATCAGGTTTAGAATGCGGGGTAGAATAGGCACTTTCATACTTCAAAACATCCCGTAACTTGGCGAGCGTTGCCAATAACTCTTGGAGGGCGAACAAGTATATTTTGCTTCTCCAATCTTCTTTTTCTGTTATAAGGTGTTTTCTTCCATGAATAATTGTCAAGGATTTTTCAGTTCTTCTTTCTGGCAGCAACATAATAATTTTCGAAATATTATGAAAAAATAGAACAACAAATTTCTTAGCTTTATTACTTTGAGGTATCAAAATTATGGGATTTAGAATTACATTCTTACGTTTCATTACTAACTAATAATATTTTTTATTTACACCCATACGCGTAATGTTGGCATTTCTGACTTTTTAAAAGTTTGGAAGTGTGACTTTGTTCACGTTTACTTCCCGCCCTCTATTACTGCCCTCATTTACTTCCCGCCCTCTATTACTGCACTCCAGGGAAATGTTAAATGGAGATTGCGTAGACATCGTTTTACTTCTGCCTGTAGTTGGCAGGTGACGCATGTTAAGATCTATTCACGCAATTTTAGAATTCAGCGCTTAGCTTCGTATAACTCTCTGTTGTTGTTGGATATTATTAGTAACTATGGTAACTACGTGTGAAAAGTTTTACGTTTTTGAATGACTACTATTATTTTCACTGCGTCATGAATAAGATTTAAAAAAAAAATTTGAATATCTCCTAAAATATTATAGATAGTTATATAACATGTTAACAAAAAAATGGCTATTAAATGGCTTAATATGATTCTGTAAAAAAAATTGGGTGTTATATAAATAAGATTTTCTTGTAAGTATATACTTTTCTAGTTTTGTATACACCCAGTCTGTATTAGAACAAGTTCTGTACACAAGTATGGATTGGGATATATTGCGTGTATGGCACAATAAATTATTTCAAGTTTTGTTAACGCACTCTTCTCTCACTTCTTGCATTATAAGTGATTTTTGACTTAATCATAAATATCTCGAAAACTATTAACTTTAATCTTAATAAAAAATGTTTCTACTTTAACGCGAAATCCAAATTCAAATTACAATACAAAAAAAAAGATTGTGAATCTACTGATATTTCATATAACAAAGAAATCTGGTAACATTAGGATTATATACATGTAAAACAAAGTCTCTCTATAGCTAATGACTATCCAGACTGATTAAATACTGACATGATAGAAAGAGTAACATCTTGTACATTACAGATAGTTCAAGAATTCGTTATCCTATCCCCATGTCATATAGAGATATATCGATTACCTTCACGTCCCATTTAATCACGATTCCAATTCCAGTAAAATTGACAATCACCCTATTACCAGGCTGAGTTACAGAAATATCTGGCAAGTCGATTGGTAAAGAATATGAATCTTTCTCTGTACTGAAGTTTGGCAAACCTGAAACTATAAACAGATATGATTAACGATCAGTATTGTTTAAATGAAAAACAAATTCTTCAAATTTTATATTAGGACAAATATCCTATATTGAATATTTTGTGCTTTCTAATTTCATTATTCCTGAAGTTGCCAGAAACCCAAGTTGTTGAAAAAAAAATTAAAAAGTTAAGAAGCGATTATAAGTTACTGTTATTTATTAAAGAAGTACATTAAAAAATAAATAAAACGTTTTAACCTTAAACAACGTAATGTCCCGGGAGAAATGAGAGGATTATAAGCAAATTAATAGCTTTTCAAAAATTTGTACTGGATGCCACAAGGGCTGTGGAACCCCCAAAATTGCGCAACACTAATATACAAAGTGATAAATATGAAATGTCTGTTGAACAAAACTTACCATCACGACTTAGATGGTACGTGTCACAATTATATTGAATATTAGTGACAGTATAACACGCCTGCCTTACACAATTTTCATGGCTTCTTTCAACGTCAATTCTAAAGTCAATCTTTGCATGTTCGAACGATACTAATATCATTCCACAATCGGTGCGAAAACTGTAAAATTAAAAAAATTAAAAGTACATGCAAAAAAATTTCGTGTAAATATATTAGAAATTTGTTTCTAATATCTTAGAAGTTAATGTAAATATTGATAAACACTATTGCATTATTTCAAATCAGCTAGTTTTAATAATTAGTTTTATTATAAATACCTAAATCCATGATCATCGAAAGTCTTCACATTGTATCCACCCCAGACCATGCATGTGGATGTTTTCTACATAAAAAAAAAATTACTGTATGAAATTGTGTGACTATTAATTATATATGTAAACATATTTACTAGAGTTTTCGGAATGTTATATATTATATAACTAAAATCATCTATTAATATAATAACACAAATATGGTTAAATTTGAAATTTAATTATTTTTAAAATTCTGTTTTTCTCAGCGGAGAAATACCTAAATTGATTTTTCTGCTTCGCGCTGAGTAAATTAATTAGGAAATTTTATCACAAAAATTTGCCCACGATGAGATTTGAACTAATGACCTTCTTAATGCCGTCAAGATGCGCTAACCAACTGCGCCACGAGGGCTTGAGTTCATATCTACTTAAACGTCTTGATATCATCAAGTGACAGATTGAAATAATACAACTTTATCCGGCAGTTCGGAAATGAATGTGTAAATTTTAATTTTTTTTTTGAAGGTCATGAGTTCAAATCTCATCGTGGGCAAATTTTTGTGATAAAATTTCCTAATTAATTTACTCAGCGCGAAGCAGAAAAATCAATTTAGGCATTTCTCCGCTGAGAAAAACAGAATTTTAAAAATAATTAATATTCAAATTTACACATTCATTTCCGAACTGCCGGATAAAGTTGTATTATTTCAATCTGTCACTTGATGATATCAAGACGTTTAAGTAGATATGAACTCAAGCCCTCGTGGCGCAGTTGGTTAGCGCATCTTGATGGCATTAAGAAGGTCATGAGTTCAAATCTCATCATGGGCAAATTTTTGTGATAAAATTTCCTAATTAATTTACTCAGCGCGAAGCAGAAAAATCAATTTAGGCAAATATGGTTGTTACTGTTTATCAATCGAATGTACAAAATTGGAGTTTCTATAATAATAATTCTCAGTATAATAAAAAAGATCAGATAATCGACCTAAAAATCTGCAAAAAGTGCAACAAATACCAATCGTCAGTTTTATTGTTCTTCATGTAACAATACTAATACTAATTGATATCAAAATCAAAATGCTAGGGGTTATGAAAATGCCAACAATAGAGCTAGAAGTACAAATATTCCGGCACAACATGATATTAAAACTGACTTTTAAACGAACAAACCTATGGATAATCAAAAAACTTGGATGGAAAAGAAGACTTCAATTGAGAAACAGAGAAGAAAACAGTCATGAAGTATGTGTTGGAAATAGACAATGTTCTAGAAAAACTTTAGTTATAAAGCTAGAAAATAAAGAAATTAATGTTGGTTTAGTATGAGTAATGGAGAAACATTTAAATGTAAAGAAAGTTAGTAAAATTGTGGAGAATTCTGAATCTCTACCATTTATTAATATAAAAATAACGAACTTTTAGATTCAGGGACTAAAATTTCTTTCATCCGAGAAGAAAATATAAACAGAATACCAGAACATTTTAATCATATAATTAAAATTAAAAAAACAAATGTTCTTCTTGCAAACAGCCGAAAGATGATGTGTATTAAGATTGATATTATTAATCACGTATACAGGGCGAGCCAATAGTAGCCGCTTCTTTGATCGATCTTTTGTATTTAAAAGAAAAAACAATTTGTGGAAGATACATGGATTCTTGGGGCGCATATTCTAAAAATATTTTCAGCTCTGAGGCACTTCCGGTTTTACCGGTAATGCATTAAGCTTATTTTTTTAATGACTCACCCTATATACTTTTAGAATTTCTAATACTGCTTTAAATTTCCTATTCAACTCTTTTGTCTTATTTAAAATTGAGCCAAAAGTTGTTGAGTTATTAATCTTTTTTGGAAATTTTTGACTAAAACACATGTTCAGAAAAAAAATATATTTGCCTGGTTTTTACAAGTGAAAAGCATTTATTTGGTGGTGTCTATAGCCAAGAAAATTGTACATCATTTGAAATAAGTTACACTCGACAATACCTTAAGCAAGTTTGTTTTTTCAAAGCATCTGGTAATGTTCACATACCAAAAACTTATTTTAATAGAACATCCTGTATTTTATTACAATATTTTCTTGATTTTTTTATTTTCTTTTATTTTTGTTAACCATGTGTTATACCTATCTTTTGTAATTTCTGAGATAATCACTATATGAGCAATCAGCCATCAAATAAAGAACAATGAGCGTTGTTGTTCTATGCACCCAAATATTTGTTTAACCAATGGGACTTAAGCCATGAGAAATCCATTAAGTCCGCTATTATCAGAAATATTTATGGATGAGTTATAAAACATCATTAGCACACACCCTTTATTCAGACATTCAGGCATTTATTGGTACAGGTATGTCGACGACGTATTAGTCTGGTTTAACGGTACCAACAGACAACTAAAATCGTTACACAACCACATTAATACTATTCACCCTAACATAAAATTTACTATGGAAATAGAAGTAGAAACCATATCTTCTAATTACAATCTTATCACATACTTGGGAAACATTTCAAATAAAGTAGGGACTTTAAGAAAGCGAATAATGAATCAATCTCTTTCAAAACGAATAACTCAATACAAAGAACTCTTAACAATAAGAGAGACAAAACAAACAAAAAATTGAACTCAGGAGTTTATAAGTTAACATGTTTCAAGTTGTTTTGTATAATATGTATTAATATATGTAGAACAGAATACAACATAAATACAAAACAGAAACGATACATAGACGTAATCTTCAAACTAACAAAAGATAAAGGAATATTTATTTAAAGATATAAAAGAAAATGTGGAGATAGAATATATGATATATAAAAACGTATTGTCAAAGGAACAGGTATTAATTTATCATCATTAGGGATATGTAATTATCGTATTTATGAAGTTAGTGTGAATAAATGCTTAATATGGAAATACACGCAAAGCCATGTACTTCTCTTAAAATCTGTAATCTCTATTCGAAGAACTGTTATTACCGACATACCGCAGGTGGTAGCTCTCGAGCAGTATAGGTCGTCCAAAGAAAAAAATGAGGTGTGGCCACCACACGACTTTCTTATACGTATGAGCGTTTCAAATTATAGAATTTTAAGAATTTTTTTTACAAAAATTATTCAAAATTCTATTCTAAGTACTTCTATTCTCTTAATAAATCTCTATGGAATGCATACTTTGCAAGATATTATCAAAAAAGTGCTACTCGCTAAGAGTAAAAGTGCTACTTCCGGTCCGAATTTTGAAATTTCATATATACAAAAAAAAATAGCAAATCCAGTTTTAAATACTTTTATACTCTTGATAAATATATATAGAATGCATAACTTACGACATATTTGCAAAAAATCGCTATTCGATAAGAGTAAAAGTGGCACTTCCGGTCAGAATTTTGAAATTTTCTTTATACAAAAGATATTGAAAATTATGTTTTAAATACTTATATACCCGTAACGTACCTGTCTAAAGAGCATGATTTGCGAATTATATTTCTTTATAAATTTGTATAAACTTAGTATTTGACGAAATATTGGCAAAATTCGATTTTTATACTGAAGTAAACTGCTACTTCCGGTCTACCGATTTTACTGAAAAACTAATCAGATCTCAAGAGGGAGATTATACACATAAATACAAAATTTGGAATTTATATCTCCAGCGGTTTGAGCGCTATCGTGGTCACAGACAGACAGACAGACAGACAGACACACAGACAGACATTTTTTAAAAACCACTTTTTTGGTATCAGGGGACCTCAAAACGTGGACATCTGCAAAAATCTCGAGGTCGAAAATTTTCATCATCACAATACTTCTTTATACTACGTATAAGAAAGTAAAAATTGAGTGATCGAATGAAAGAATAAGAAAAAGAAGGATTGTATTTAGCAAATGAAAATATTGTGTTGTGCAAATACTGTAACGTTTGTCTGGAAGGGCGGAGGAAGGACACTCCGTCAAAACACTCGTTTTCCTCTATTCACGCAAAAAATAAAGATGCTTCTTCAGGAAGAAAACGCCAATCTACCATCGTAAGCAGTTTTGAAGTGCAAAGATTTGCAAAACAAGTAAAAAAAGTATTTATCAAAAAAACAGTTTTTTAAAAATATCCCGCAAGCTTATTGATGGATATAGTCACTTTCATTGACAAATCTTAGCTGCAGCATATAAAGCACACTCTCCCGATGTTCTGCAGGATTTATGGGCAACTAAATGCATTCATCAAAGTTTTGCAAAAGCGGCAATTCGAAGTTTATGGATTTCTGTAAATGGTGTTAATGAGAACCCACAACATTGTCATCACGGAAAAATGGACCAGTTGGAAGTTAATGTAGAAACGACATCAATTATGGCTTTCAACTAACAGTCAGACTATCTGATATATATATATATATATATAATGCTCGACGAAATTCAGATTAGAGTACTGATAGTGTATATCACTGTGTATAAAACTTACTACCAGGGAAGGTAGAATTAGGGTTTAGGTAAAAATAAAAAATTCCTAGCTTTTTTTATTTTTACCTAAACCCTAATTCTACCTTCCCTGGTAGTAAGTTTTATACACAGTATATATATATATATATATATATATATATATATATATATATATATATAAACTTAGATGTCTTTACCACAAGTACATGAATTAAAATAATATTTCTTGGGTTTGTGGTACTTACTGATTAAATAAATAAAACTAAATTTGACGTTTCGACATATTTAATGTCTTTCTCAAAAATGTGGAAATATAAAACAAACATGCCTAAAATTAATACATAAATCAGTGTCATAAGACCAACAAACACATTTAATATACGAAATACCTTGTAAAAATTGCGAGGGTGTATACATAGGGCAAACGCACCAACACCTTAAAAACCGTATCAATGGCCATAAATATTGTAAGAATAGTACAGCTTTAAAGAAGCATACTACCGATACAGGGCACGACTTTGATTTCAAGAACGTTAGAATCTTGGAGAAGGAAAAAAACCAAAAAGCTAGAGATGTACTCGAAATGATTTACATCAAAAATCATGATTATGCCATAAACGACCGTGCAGATATATCTAACCTCTCAAACATATACTACCCAATTATACAAAAGTAACAGTTTAATTATAGCAATACATTGTTTAATTTTTGTGTTTCACCTAGCGGGACCCCTGTAGATATGCCGATTTCTTGAAAATAATGTGTAAGTCTTTCCACTACGTGCAGTTAAAAAACATAACAACAAAAACTTGCTAATATCTGAAAAGGATCGTAGCAGTGCAATATGTATTCATGCATTCGTTATCGTACACAGTTATTGAAAACAACAAAACTTTAACATAATTAAACAAAAGTGACACACATACTTTGGTGATACATAATGAATAACAATAAAATTAAAAAATGACACCAAAGGAAAAAAGAAAAAGGGAAAGAACATGTATAGATATCATCGAATACGTTATTTTATAAAATTCCAATTTTAAATGTATAATAAAGGATGTTTTACGAAATTTTACTGGTGAGTTGTCCGTTGCTATATGTGTTTTTTATATTTATATATTTTTTATGTTTTGATAAAGTTCTATATAGTATTTTGCATGTAATATCTGAATATATTAACTGTATTAACATCTGACACTGATTTATGTATTAATTTTAGGCATGTTTGTTTTATATTTCCACATTTTTGAGAAAGACATTAAATATGTCGAAACGTCAAATTTAGTTTTATTTATTTAATCAGTAAGTACCACAAACCCAAGAAATATTATTTTAATTTATATATATATATATATATATATAAATGTATTGAAAAAATGAATGAAAATCTTCTTGGTAGTAGTGGCATACAATGAAATTAAAATAATAACAATATGACAACTGGTTGTCAATTAGAAAACAATGACAAATATAAAATGTAAATCAAAATGTAAAAATGAAAATGTATTCAATTAAGCATAGGACTATCGGTATTACTTATATAGTCACATCAAAGGGCCTGGGTTTACCACAAGCTGTTCAGTCAATGCAATTATAAAAAATAATAACAACGACGCAACTATGTAATGAAAAATTAAGAGTAGAACTGTTGAATTATAACAATATAGAATGTAAAATCAGTCATGTATAAATGTAAATGAAAGCAAATAAGCATAGGACAATCGGTATTACCTATGTAATCCTATCAAAATGGCTTAGATTCATCTAAACATGTACAATTTTGATTGAAATACATAAATAATCAACAATGCAACTATGTATGTGTTAAGATGTAATTTGTAGCTACAGACATATATGTTTCTACCTAGTTTGGTTTCTGTTGCTGGATTGAAGATTTGTTTTTGGTTTTAACAAATAAATGCGAAATTTTGGATTTTGGATGTTTGTTTTTGCGATATCACTAATGATAATATTAATAATCAAATATAAAAATGGAATAAGAAATTTGAAGAGAAAGAAAATATATACATAATTGCAAATTTAAAATGAAGTTTGAGAAGAATATACTTAAAAGTAAAGTTATATAATTAAAAATATATATATATATAACACATAAATTTTAGTTCATGTTATATTATTAACAATTATTAAATATATATATATATACTTCCTGCCTATGTAAATTTTTAAATCCATTTATGAATTTTAAACAGTTAATATATTCGACAAAAGAATTATTCGTGCATCATCCAGTCTCCTTTAAAAAAGAGCGGCCATTTGCATTTTAGTTTTACAATATTTCTATCACTGACATTATAGTTCAATACATGCAATTTAAATTGCTCTTAGCAATGATTTTGAAAATTTTCAACATAAACCAATCAACATTAACAGAATATGAATTTAAAATTACAGGTTATTAATACAATTTCATCATATTGGCTATGTTACAAGTAATTGCTTATGCGCACGTGCAATTATAAAAAGATATTTATTTTGTAAATTAAACGGTTAACTACGACTCTGGAGGTAGAATAAATAAAGAAAAACGTTTTAGAGTTTCCAATTTAATAACATGGAAATTTTTTAATGGTAATGCATATAGCAATTACATGCAGACATATCTATTTATTTAAGCGTGATTAAAATCCTCGGAAAATCGTAGGAATTCTAAATTATTCAAAATCATTCGCCACATTTTTATTATCGACTATTTTGTCACATTTTCAATACGTATTTTATTAATTATTTATCTATAACGTTTATATAAAAATTTAATAGTAGGTACCTATATTTGTCTCCCGTTATGAAAAATTATGAAGGGTTAAGAATAATATATTATTAATATAAAATAACTACTCACCCCTTGCTGTTTGTCGTTATAAACTGAAACATAGAAATTGAAATTAAATTGAGATTTTTAAAAGTTGGTATAATCGACTTACGATTTTCTGTACATGATTGTCCATGCGCAGATTTGAAGATGAACGCAAATAAAACCAAACACTTAAATGTACGAAACATTATGAATAGCTAAGTACCCAAGAGTTAGAAACTTTTGTACTATTTGTAAATATTGTCGATATTTCTATATATATATATATATATATATATATATATATATATGCATTCCATATCAAAACTTATTCACCACAATCCAACAAACCACATTACTTAATTAGACCTGATTTATCTTGGCGAGTTTAATTGATAAATTTTAATTTTATCAAACCTTTAGACCACATTAACATGATAAATGAAAGTATATTTTTTATAGCCACACATTTTTTGAAACTTTTAAAATTATTCTTATCTCATCCTGTTAATGTCGTCTAAAATTTTGATAAAATTCAAATTATCAATTAATACAGTAAATGTTCGGAATTTCAAAATTAGGTCAGTAACAATATGTATGTATATTGAAATTCCTTGTAGCTAAAAAATATATATGTAAATATATGTATTTAAAACATATATATTTTCAGTTTATACCTGCTCACCCAAAACGTGAAATATAATTAACGAATACGATTATGTCCAATCAAAACAAATAATTAATATATTTTTCATTAAAACGTAACTTTCTGTTATCTATAACTGATCAACAAACTGCTCTAAAGGATGAGTCAAATAAAATTGAGAAGCAGTAATGATTAGTAAAACCATTTTATTTCTGAAGTTTTACAGCCTCATTCATTGTGTAGGTATAATATAATGTAATTGTTTATATTACAAAAACATTCTGAATAACCATTACATATGCAAAATATGATTTAAATGCTTTCAAAAATTTCTCCTACAGCATCATAGGTATAGTTTTCAATGATGTTCATAAACATTATTGGATATTCTCCCTTCGAGGTTACAAATAATATTTTAACAGCATTGCTTGTCCTTGTATGTCTCACTTTAAATCATATTTCTTGTTTATAACTCTAACTAACTGTAATCTCTACTTCAAAAGTCCATAAAAAGTTGTTTTCTGTATTTTCTGTTTGCTGTAATTGCGTTTTATTGTTATAAATTAAGATCGACTTGTAAATTATTAATTTCTGTTTGTTTGTTAGTAGTTTTTACGTGTTGTATTTACCTAGTTATCAGTTATATCGTTTTATTGACATTATTTTTTATTTAGGTACCGTAATAGTTTATTGTTGTTTTTGCTTTAAAATGAATTTATCGAAAGAGAGGCTCATAGACATGGTATTTGCTCTTGGTGCTTGCAACAGAAATCCATTTTTAGCATCAAGAACATATGCGATGGAATATTCCGACTGAAGAGCACCGGATAGTAAAACGTTCGAAAATTTGTTGATAAGGTTTATTCGAACGGGTTCAGTGAATAACGTCGAACATGAAAAAAGTAAGACTATGATTTCAGAAGATAATGAAGTGACAGTCGTCCATTCCATTGTGGAAAATCCACACGTATCTACAAGGATAATTTCGAAACAACCAGGGATAGAAGTCACTGCTATAAAAAGGATTTTAAAAAATGAGGTGTGGCCACCACATACCTTTCTTATACGTATGAGCGTTTCAAATCATGTAACTTTAAAAATTAGTTTATGCAAAAATTATTCAAAATCCTATTCTAAGTACTTCCAGTCTCTTAATAAATCTCTACAGGATACATACTTGATGATGAGATATTTGCAAAAACATGCTACTCGCTAAGAGTAAAAGTATTACTTCCGATCCGAATTTTGAATTTTCATTTATACAAAAAACATTCCAAATACAACTCTAAATACTTTTATACTCTTGACAAATATATATAGAATGCATAATTTACGAAATATTTGTGAAAATCGCCATTCCATTAGAGTAAAAGTATTACTTCCGGTCCGAATTTTGAAATTTCATTTATACAAAAAATATTTCAAATCCAACTCTAAATACTTTTATACTCTTGACAAATATACATAGAATGCATAATTTACGAAATATTTGCAAAAATCGCTATTCCATAAGAGTAAAAGTATTACTTCCGGTCCGAATTTTGAATTTTCATTTATACAAAAAATATTCCAAATCCAACTCTAAATACTTTTATACTCTTGACAAATATATACAGAATGCATAATTTACGAAATATTTGCAATTACTAGATTTAAAAAAATCTTCGTTATTAAATGCAGATCGCGACATTATTATTATTATTCAAGTATTCAGAAATGGAAGACAAAGAAACCGCTAAATAGCACTAGTAAAAAATACCTTACTGATGACAGGTAATATGATTGCAACTTGTTTTTATTTATTCACATGAATTTCCATAACCTAACTGATTATATAAAATAAACCTTTAAAGGAATTGATACATTTTCCAAAATAACTCTGAAACGAAGATGTTTAGTTATACTAGTTATAGGGAAGTAAATACATACCGCCTCTAATTTTGAACGTGCAATCCAAGGAAGTTGAAAAAAATGTAGGTTGCTATTTAAAAACAACAAGATATTGATACTTTCTGGATGAAATGTTTAACATGGTTTTCTGATCACCTTATATTATTTTGAAAAGTTTGTAATACCGCATTTGAAGTAGTATACTTTCCAAAATGACTACCTAAAATTTTAAATATGTGCATGCATTCAATTATTGGGAATGTTGTTATGAGTAATAGTCTGCAACTGTCAATTTTTTTACAAAAATTGAAATACTTCAGAAATGGCTAACTTTAGAGGCAAAGTTTATGAGACAAACTATCCTTAAATTAAATTAGAAATACGAATCAATCATAAAAAATGTGGTATTCCATTTAAAATAAGGAAGTTGATGTCCATTTCCGGTGTAACCGGAAGAAGCAAAAATTCAAAACTGTTTTGAATCGAAAGAGCTTAATGCGAAACTAATATTTGCGAAATTTCGAGTCTCAACTGTTATTAGTTTTCTATATTGTTCCACCGAAATCTCGTCGTGATATACCCTGTATACAGCTTGAGCGCGCGGGGTATGATCACCCGATGCCAGTCGATATTCTTCGGACGTATATTCGGAAAATTGATCTCCGCCAGCTGTGTTCGCCAGAGATAGATATTTACATCAGTTGCGTACTGGCTGCAAAGAGGAATGCACGTAGGTTTTTGTGTTATTTTATGGTATTTCTGTTATACTTATTTATAGTTTTTTTTTACCATGAAATTTCTATTTATTTATTTTTCTCTAGACATCTTAGTTTATTCTGCAGATGTTTCAGGCGGGTTGTTTTTATTTCATTCTAAAACCCAGTTGTACTGCTATAACTTTTTTCACAACTACATTATTATTTAATTTCATAAGGATAATCATAATTACGTTATAAGTATTACAATCTTCGCGTTATTATCGACTTAGTTATCTAAGCAATCGTCATCACTTAAAGAGAAAATTTAATTTGTTCTTTTTGTCAATCTGCGAAAAAATAATCAGATCACTATGAGTTCGAATATGAGCAGGCAATGCTAGTATGTTGTGCCCTAACTCTAATATGTATTATCGGACCACGTTTAGATGCGAGTTTACGTATACCATCGGGTGATCATACCTCGCGCGCTCTTGCTGTATATTTTGTAACACAAGTACTCTTTTATGCCTCATTAATACAATAGCATATGTATATCTCTTTATATCTACTGAGCCATGCTAGTTTCATGATTATAATATAACGGTTGTCTATTTAACCTTGGCCACCTGCCATATCTAGGCAGCCGTTTATTGTCCATTCCTGCGACAAAAATGTGGATAATAAAAGTGACCAAGTGAATTTCAACAAGAATATATTATTCCTTTTCTTACAGACAAATTTGCGTCAAGAAAGATCCTGTAATAATGGCACAATCAAGTGGCAGCACAACCCTTGCGCGTCTTCACAAATCCGACCGAATGAACAGCCTTAACACTGCTTATATATATTCTTATTATGTATGTATTTACATATATTTATGTATAACAATAAAATCAAGATGTTTCTTTCTTGGCATTAGCGACCATTCATTTACTACCATTAATCCATAATTAAAAGTAAAAATTAAAACGTTTCGACAAAAGTATATTGTCTTCCTCAGTTCTTTTACACATACAAACATATTAAAATTCATTTTGTTTTGTTTCAATACTACAAAGAAATAGTTATTTTAAAAAGTGTTCACTCCGAGACGCTTTTTTGAAGAACTCACCACACTTATGTATTATGTCATAGAAACATGAGAAACTTTAGTTTCTTTTTCTTACTTATATTTATAAAATATGCACAAAAACAACTTTATTGTTTTCTTACAGACTGTATATCTAGTAATGTCAAATTAGTGATTTCAAAAATCGTATAAAATTTTTCTTTTTAATGTGTCCATGTTTTAAAATATTACCTTTTCGATTTGTTTCAAACACTTTATTTGGAAGGACTTGACATGTGCTGTTTGTTTTTGCGTTTTGTGTTTTTTGTTTTGTACAATTTTATATTGAGATTGAAGAACCAAGGAAAATACAGGGGTACTCCATTTGTTTACTTGTGCTGTTTAACAGAATAGGAAAACACATTCTCGACAACCCATCGATTTCATTTCTGTCATTTACAGCGTTCCATGTTCTTTTTATTTCAATCATTTCGAGAATTTTTACTTTATTGAAATCAAAGGTGTTAGAGTTTTGGCATATTTGTGTCCTTTTATTCGCTCTTCCAAAAGTTGTTTGGTTTATCCAATACATTTTTTTTTACATTCTTTACAAGGAATACTATAATATACCACATGGGACTGTTGTGATATTGGAATGGAAATGAAATGAAATTACATTTATGTATAATGTTATAATAATTTTTCTGCTGTGCGCTCTTTTCTATTTCTTTGTATTATAGTGTAATAAGTAGTTAATACTGTTGGATAATAAATTATTATTATTATTATTATTACCACTATTATAGAACCAGGAAAAAACGCACGCTTCTCTCTTGCCACCACAAACTACCAAAAGTATTGTGCAGAAAAGTGTACTTACGCTAATAGTAAAATTACATAATTACTTACCAAAGAATAATTTTAAGAAAAGACCCAAGGTTATGGTTTTTATAACTTGCAACACTTTTTCATGTGCAAGTTCTCGTAGGTATATAGCCGTATACAAGACATTCGATGTAAAAATTGAATAAATTTTATTATTATCATTAACTTTTGTCTACTTGGTATATAGGCAATACAATTCAGTAAAATAACATCTTAATTAAAAGTATTCACACATAACACTAAATGTTAAATGAAATTCTTCGTAGCTATACCGCCCTTATTTTCAAGAGATTTTTCTGGTATGACTCAAGTTAACTGTCTTAGGGTCGCTTACTTTATCTCTCAGATGGAACTGAAAACAACAAAGGCTAAATGTAAGGGAGTTAAAAAAGTCTGGAATAATAAATTATATTACAAGAGATTTATGTTTGAAGCAATGCACTTTATTCATAAACTAAAAAGAACCAAATAAATCATATTATAAGCATTTTTAATGTAATCTTCCATGTTTAAAAACATTTCTCAGTTAGCTTCTGGTAACGCGTTGGTAGTCCTAGGATCATAATCTGTAACAACAAATCAAATATAATACAGGAAGTATATATGTTTCATGTAATTTGATTGCTACTGTTTGTGGTATTCAACTTGGTCATGGTATACTCTAGTTTCTGCGTAAAAAATAAAAATTGATAATGTGCCAGAATTCTTTTTGAACTAATTTTCCATACATTTGCTTAAACGATATTTCTAGCTTTTAGAATAGTTTTGTAATTTTAGACAATCTTCGAAACTTCCTAATATTATTTCGTCTTTTCGAATTGAAAACAAGTGCCATTCTTGCTATTTTCCAGCCACTATGTCCTTGTCTTTTTAATCGGAATAAAGTTAAATGCATGATGAAGTTGTCTCAGAGTGGCAAAACGATAATATTTTAGAATAAAATTGTGAATTAATCCCAACCCGTAGCGAATTTCTTATGAGAGGATTTAATACCAACAACAGGTACATACATACATCATACGCACGCATAAGAGATTGTAAGAAGATATTTGTTCCACAGATGGTTAAATGAAATTTCTTTGCTTTAATAAACTTAGAGAAATAATGGGAAAAACACGGAGGTTTTGAAAGTTATAATTCCAGATGTTAATGCTTCTCAAGAAAATTTAAAAATCAGAAAATTAAACAGCAAACTCATTAAAAATCTATAAAATTATTTATTCAAGTCTTTTAATGATACAGCTCGCTGTTGATGTTTTTATTTTATTGTTTTTGTTTTAACCTCCAATTCTTGACTCATAACTGTTACTTTTCCACGTTTATCACGCAAGTAGTATTAGCATGTAATGGCACCTGTTGGACGTTAATTAAATTTAAAAAAATAATACCAAAACTCTTGCAAACAAGACCGCTAGATGTTATAAAAGGTAGGGAAGTAGGGTCAGAAGCCCAATAGTATCAATACATAACATTAACACCAACAGAAATAAATAGATAAACCTAACAAGTTCAGACAATTTCGGTTTATTATGATTACAACAAATTTGTTAAATGAGTAAGGCATAAATTGGTAAAAGAAATTATACGTAATATTGAAATTAATCAGCACATAATAAAAAATGGTAACAGGTTGCAAAATAAAAAATAACAAATTTAATGAGTTCATGTTACTTCCAAGAACCTAAGCAAAAAGATCTCAAAACAATGATCAAATTATTTGTTGACCTTAAATAATACACTAGGCATGTAAATACAAGAATATTTAAAAGTAAAAAAATATTGGAAATTGATTTATGGTATGAAATTTACGAAAAACAAAAAAGAAAGAAAGATGTCTTACGCCTCTGTCAAAGTAGTTAGGCGTAACACACCAAAGTATCTTTCAATCATAAGTACAAAAGCCCCAATGATTGCGTTAACCCTCTTTGTAACACTCCCTACATACAAAAATTATGATTTTTGTAGTTTTTTCGAATGTTCCTACTTTCCTTTGTAACTATGCCGATTTCTTTTGCTCCAGCCGTTTAAGTAATGCGCTTACCAACGTACAGTATTTCATTTTTAGTTATACAGATAGGTAATCCCGCATTTTATGGTCGTGTATAAACGGAAATTGTATTTATTATTTATATTTTTCATTTAAAAGTAAATACTATGTTTACATCTTGACGCATAAGTAAAATATTTTCACATGCGTCCACTTACTTTGCTTGCAGTAGTAGGAACACTAGTGCAGCCATTAAAACTCATGACTGTGGCTGAGTCTGTAGAAGAATTTGTTCTTATGCAACTAAATGCTTAAAAATATACAGGGCGTGCTGTTAGACCGTAACTATTTATTTGAAAAGAAAACCTACATCATTCTAATAACGTATATCCATCAAACACGCAAACGGAGAAGCAACATTAAGCCTATTTCTCACTAAAAATGTATAAGCAGATAGCAACAAATTTAAGTTACCTATCTGCTTACTTCATTCAATTTACCTTTACATTTATACTCCAAATTAGACCAGGTAATCTTCTCCTGTGAAAAGCAGAAAACGCCTAATTTTCCTCCCTTCAAAGTGTGATCAAAGATATATCCAGAATCCACCACAACACTGTTACCGTTCAGGATTTTTAGATTTATAAGACCGATATTTGGTCTGTGTATAAGTTTCCAACGGTAAGAAGTGTCAGGCCGCCATGGATATTCGCTGGGATCGTGCCACAAGAGAGTTACTTCATTAGGTGTCGTCCCCGTGTGCCACAGAGAATTTCTCAGCATTGGACCCGGACCGGTAGCGGAATCAACGAGCTTTATTTGAACGCCAGCTCTTCCAAGTGCTTCAAATGGTGTACTATCGAAATACTTGTAAGTCTGTTTCTTCCACATAACCACATAAAAACGACGATTGCTTTGGTAACTGCAAAGTATAGAGAAAAATATGCATAAATTAATTAGGAACAATATGATTTCAATGTACTGAAAATATTCGCAGCACACAATGTATAGGTGAGAGTTCAAGCATCCTTCAAAATTTGCATTTCTTTCTTTCACAGCTGTATGCAATCTTTAAATTTATATTACTTATTTTTTAATTTCTATATATACATTCCTTGTACAAGTAACTGTTGCAATTTGATAATAACATGTATTCCCGAAACAAATCAAAAAATTGTTTTATGTTTCTTAATTTTTTTAAATTGATATATAAAAAATAAAATGCTAAACCTGTTGACGTTCTGTATGTATAGGGAAACTCCAATAAAACTTGTGACGACAAAATTTCTTTCTTTAATCGTTTGATATGGTATTATTATTATTATTATTATCATTATCGACAAAGTGTAACATGTTCCGCTTTGAGTGAGAGCTGTTGCGTTTTGTGGGCCTGAGAAAATTTTTCGGGGATCATTGCTTCTTCACGTTCTGATGTTGTGAAGCATCAGTAAGTAGTACCGTGAAAAGATCTTCTTCCATTTAAGTATGATTGTGTGCGATGTGTGAAAGTTACTGAGAGACTTAATTCTATTAACTACTTAAGGTGCTTTTCTTGTGGGACTTTGTGATCATTGATAATAAAGCGAACCAGAAACAAAACAACCCATGTCCATGTGTATCAAAAACGTTAGTTTAATTTAATTTGTCTCAAATTTTATTTCATACTTAATCGATATGCAACTTTAATATTTCGTATAAGTTTTGGGCTAATTTCTTGTTGGATATGTGTTGGAACTATTGAAATTTATTTCCTTTTGTGTTTTATAATTTCTTATAGCAATAGATAACAAATCACATTATAATTTTAATATACTTTCAGAATACTGTTATGGTCCTCTAGACATTCATCTCAATAATTCAATTTATTTATCCACTAATTTACCTACGACTATTTTATCTTCATATTGCTGTATGCTGTAGCAGCATTATTTATTAAATATAAATGTAATATTTTTATATTATTATTTATAATAAACGTAGTATTGCCACACGTTGGGCATAGCCATATAAATTATGCTATGGTAGCTCAGTTCAGCATATTTATTATTAAAATAATGACCATAGATACACGTCGGGCACTATATTATTTATGCTGTAGGTTCAGTGTATAGAGCGGAATCGAGCGAGCTAAACTACCACGGAGCCACAACCGTGAAAAGAAATAATGTAAACAACTGCGTGTTGTTTACATTATATCTGAATAGCACTAATTCATAGGGCGAACTGCAACATCTGTTTACACCCGAGAATCAGAGAAAAAACTGCCATAAAATATGGAATTTCATGAATAAAATCCTTTCTTCATCGGCGTAGGTACAAGGGTGACTAGTTTTTAAAATTTATTATATTTACCTTATATTTCGCAATATAATATGTATGTTTCAATAACATACGCGTACATTTTTAGTTATCATTTATTTAGATCTAGAACGTTGTTTATGTAACTTTTTCTGAGATAAAAATTAATTGTCAGTGATTCCGAAATTTATTGCAAAGTCTGTAAAATATCGTCACTTAGCTTTACACAGAAATATTTTTCATGCAGAGAATTTCGATAGTTTACTAAATTTCGTTACATGTTTAAATGACGGTGCTCGAAGTATTTCTGAGTGCAAGCAACTAACAGAAATCCCAAATTTAAAAAATCAGTTGTTGTTCCTTCAGGAACACTTTGGAAATTTGCCTAAACTAATGACTTATTTTGAAAATCGAATCTCAAATTAAAAAATGAGGTGTGGCCACCACACGACTTTCTTATACGTATGAGCGTTTCAAATTGTACTATATTTTTTTACACAAAAATTATTCAAAATCCTATTCTAAGTACTTCTGTTCTCTTAATAAATCGCTATAGAATGCATACTTAGCAAGATATTCGAAAAAAGGACTACTCCCTAAGAGTAAAAGTGTTACTTCCGTTCCGAATTTTGAAATTTCATATATTCAAAAAATATTGCAAATCTAGCACTAAATACTTTTGTATTCTTGATAAATACATATAGAATGCATAATTTACGACATATTCGCAAAAAATCGCTATTCGATAAGAGTAAGAGTGGTAATTCCGGTCTGAATTTTGAAATTGTTTTTATGCAAAAGATATTGAAAATTACGTTTTAAATACTTTTATACCCGTAACGTACCTGTCTAAAAAGCATGACATGCGAAATATTCGCAAAAAACTGATTTTCGATAGGGGTAAAAGACCCACTTCCGGTAGCAGCTTCGAAAAACTTTTTAAACAAAATTGTTCTCAATTTTAATTTCAAGTACATATGAATTCTTTATAAATTTGTTTAAATTTAGTAGTTGACGAAATATTGGAAAAATTTAATTTTTTCACTGAAGTAAACTGCTACTTCCGGTCTACCGATTTTACTGAAAAACTACTCAGATCTCAAGAGGGAGATTAGACACGTAAATACAAAATTTGGAATTGATATCTACAGCGGTTATCGTGGTCACATAGAGACACACAGGCATTTTTTAAAAACATCTTTTTCGGTATCAGGGGACTTCAAAACGTGGACATCTGCAAAAATCTCGAAGTCGAAAATTTCACATTACTTCCTTATACTACGTATAAGAAAGTAAAATTGGATTAACCATAGTAGATGTGGCTATTAATAATTCCAAGTGACTTAGACGCAGTTTTTAATAGAAATCCAGGTTTAATAACATTGCGGCAATTGTGTGCTAAATACGCTGAAATAAAAAATATTTCCACTACGTAAATATAACCAGTTGCGATGTAGAAAAGACGTTTTCTATCTACAAGGATGTACTTAATTCAAAGAGAACAAGTCTTACAGAAGAGAAAATGAACAAATAGTAGGGTATTTTGTATTTTATAATCACCAGCCACTTGTTATTCAATTATATAAATAAAATTAAAACCTCTTTAAAAATACAACATTTCAATAGCGCGCCCATGGGCGATGAGTTATGACTCGCTCGATTCCGCTCCCTAGTTCAGTGATTTTTACTGAATGCTAATAGTTAATATAATTTTATATTCGATGTATGAACTTATTTCTCAACAGCACGTACTTTGTAAATACTTGTGAGTTCTAGCAGTGTATTCAGCCCTTTTGTCCCCTGGTAAATCCCTTGCTTAGTATTATTCTGGGATAAGCTTATAATTTTTTTTTGTTAAAGAAGAGTCTAAGTTTATATAAAAATCATATTTGTATATTTTTATTAGAATATCACTAATAGATAGCATCGCTATACTATATCCACATTAAAATTTATAATACACGTTTATAATACCATCTTTCGGTTATAATGTTTTGCAGAATATATATTTTTATAATGATAGTCATGAGATATTTATCCTGTTTTGAACAACGAAACACTCGATTCCCAATAGGTAATCTGTTAATATTGAGCTAATTCTATTTTACCAGAAACATTATATTTGCACGTAATGCCCTG
The DNA here is from genome assembly GCA_963170755.1 of Amphimallon solstitiale. Taxonomy (NCBI): domain Eukaryota; kingdom Metazoa; phylum Arthropoda; class Insecta; order Coleoptera; family Scarabaeidae; genus Amphimallon; species Amphimallon solstitiale. Next base: position 130,786,904 of record OY720680.1, read on the forward strand.
ATAATCTAGAAGTTCGCAATGGTTAATGTTCGAAGATTAGCCTGAATTGATCACTAGTCTCAACCATTCGCACGTATTGTTGCTAGCGTTTCAATACCTGCCACACAGAAACATTGCCCTTTTTAAATATATTATTATATCTTGAAATTTGAAATCAATGATGAAATGCGAGAATTAATGATGCCTGATGGTGTATTTGAGAATAAACATTCGCACGTTGTATTCTCCGAAACACCCAACACCATTAATAATCCTTTCTGTGTTATAAAAAAAAAACTAATGAATTATTATTTAACAGGATAATAACGTTATACTAGAATAAACATTTTCACGTTGTATTCTTAGAAACTCATTGCAGCATTAATAATCCTTTACAATTGAACAACTTACTTTGTTTCATCAAATATTTCTTCAAACTCTACCTTAGGCATCTCCATATTCAAATATAAAAATTATCAAAAGAAAATCACACTAAATAAAATGAAAATAAAAATTGAAATTTTATACTAATACAAACTAAATAATTATGCGTCTAATCGTAGTGTATTCAACCCTACATTTTAATTCTTTGTTAGCTTTTCAAAAATTGTCTTTATCCTTTGAAGTCGAAATAAGAATTAATTCATGTTCATTCTTGATTTTGAAATTTATACCAGAAACAAAAGAACAACGGCCATCGATCGCGCCCCCTTTCTAACTGAACTTTAGGTTGGTATTGAAGCATCTTCGGTGAAATCTCTGCTGTTCATTTTCTGCAAGGTGTCGTTGTCACACTAACACACACGCACATATTGTCTTTGACAGTTCATCCACCAAACGTCAACATTTCGAACCGTTTGCTTATTTAAAAGTCTTTCACTAAATTGTTCTGTATCTCCAACAGTAGGTGTACTTTTCTTAATACAGTCCCTGCTTGTATTTGTTTATAAACTTATTGCCTTTCTCATTATTTGTTACATATTTTCTTCTCCCATTCGCTGAAATAATCCTTAATTTTCTTTTAGAAATGTCTGGACTAGGCAAAATCGGAAACACATTGCAGATGACAGGAATTCTTCTTCCCATATCACTCACTTTACAACGATTAGTCGAGCCCACTACGTCGTCTTTCATTTCTACCCAGGACTTTTCCCACAGTAATACATTTATCTGCAAGAAACTGTAAACAAAGTTTATACTATATTCCTCTTTGTAGGTCTCAAAACCATACAAGATTTCCACAGTCTATGAAACTTCTGTGCTACACATACAAGTTCATGAATGTATATTTTTATTCATTCAGCTGTTGTTTATGTAAAACATTATTGCTGACCATATCATGTTAGAATATTTAACTTATATCCTTTTTTATTTATAGTCATAAGTTTGAGGTAACTTTTATATTCTTTAAGCATGATTTATTAAAATCTCTCTTATAAAATTTGTTACATTGTGTTTATCTTTTCTACAAAAGAAATATATTGCTTAGACTTATTTTGTCTTTATTTTGTACCTATATAATACTTAATTCTTAATACTTATCTAACCTATAATGTAACAATAAAATCATTTGATATTTGAATCCCCCATATTTAAATATATGCAACCCATCATACCCTTGTGTTATTTGTATTGCATGATGTTAAAATTTTTAATATAAACAAGTTTGATATTACGATTTCTTTTCTTTGTAACACTTAAATTATTTCTTAATATTATTCTTATTTTTTAAATATGCAAGTACCACGGCATTATGTCGCTTTATTAGTAATTTGATACAGTACTGAGACTGTTCTTCTGGTTTATTGGCCATATTGGGCTTGTGCAATAATATTTGCTTTAACCCTAGAAGCTTCTAAACGTTAAATTAGTTATTAATGTTAATGACCTCAAGTATTATATAAATATACAGGTATCTCTTTATCAAACCCCAAGAGAGAAGACCACCAACCAATGTCTTTTGGCTTTAAGCTTGAACTCAATCATGTAGGTGGATAAACCTTCTGTGGCTTTATCTGAAATACATACCCAAAGATAAAACCGACATAGTCTGCGTCCTTATGATCTCCAACGAATATCGTTCCTGCATAATCAACATCAACGAATTGATCCGTACCGTACGCCAGACCCGGGTCGCTGTTAACAGTCTGAGTAATTTCAGCACCCTGGTTGTAGACAACCCACAGTGGGTCACTTTGTGTTGTACCAAGAGGATCCAACGCAACTTGTTCGAAGGACCTAAAATCGGTTACGGAAATGAGCTTGTTTTTTGGGCAGCTATCTACTTCATTTTTTATTTTGTCACCGTCATCGTCATCTTCGCAAGCATCGCCTTCACCATTTTCTGAAAATAGCCAAGATCCCGATATTGGATGAGTAGATTCATTTTCAACATTAACAACATATTTTTTTTGTATGTAAAATACAAAAAAAAATACTTAATCTTTTATGCTATGACAGATTGTGTGTAGAAAGGGAATAAATAAAAAAAAATATCCACTTACGATTCTTATCTTTCTGATCTGGGTTGTAGATTAATACGCAATTGTCACTCACGTTAGGAATGCCATCGCCATCGACATCATCGTCACAAACGTCACCTATTCCATCGTTGTCCAAATCAAGCTGGTCGGGGTTGGGTTTATTTTTACAATTATCCAGGTTGTCTCTGACACCATCACTGTGTACAAAATACAAATAATTAAATTAATTTCGCATTTGCTGCCGAAGAACAAGACTTGAAAAGCCACTACTTTGCTAAGAAAAATAGGAGTTACTGAATACACCATTTTAAATGGTGTATTCAATTAAAAGGGCCCAATTGATTAGAATGAAAAACCAAGGAATAGATATGGAATATTTTAAAAGAAGTATGGGAAAAACAATAAAGCAATATGTTGAGCTAAAATACTTGCAAATCAGACGAGGAACAGTCAAAGAGAAATGACGAAAAATTCCATCTATATAAATAAAATCTATTTGATACACATGGAATATTAAGACTTAAGGGGGAACTGCCGACTACCGAAATCAAGAGGTTAGAAATTCAAGTTTTTCTCCGTTATTTTTGCAGCGATTTTATTTAAACAAAAACCAACAAATGTTTTAAGGTTTTTCTGAGGTACCTAAAGAATTAAATGTTATAAAACGTATTAAAATATTTATAGATGGAGTCTAGAAAGTGACTCAAGTTTACCATATGTTTTCTATATTATTTTTCCACAAATGGGAAAAAACGTCCTTTAGGTACCTTCAATAAATCTTACTGTAAACGTACAGCCTTAATTCAACTTAATTTACAAAATAGTTATTGAGAAAAACTTAAATTACAAACGTAAGTTTTGCCCTATTTCTGACTACAGATATCCTAAATAGATATACTTGACTTAAAACACACGAATAAATTACTTTTTTTTTTGTATTTGTTCCACAAAACAGAAAATTACAACTCTCGTCAAGAATCTAACTGACGGCGGCAGTTCACCCTTAACCCTGGCGTTAAGTTTTCAGTTTGGTTGTGACAGGAAAATGTAATGTGGGGGGTTAGACTAGCTGTCGTAATATGGCGGTTCATGTAGGCAAATAGTCGAAGTAATTGTAGAAAGAAACAGAAATGTAGATTCCTTTTACAACAACAAATGTGTATACCATAGTCGTCAAGGTTTAATTTCGGTTTGCACTTCTATCATATGCAGAAGATGACCTTATGATATGCAACGATGCCTGCTTGCTAACAGTGGTGGGAGAGCAATGCAGTGTCGATGTCGGGGGATCCTTACACAACGTTTGCCGAGTGTACTTTCTTGGCAGCTTCGCTTTTCTTAATTTTAGTTTATTTCGTAGCGCTCTTTTCCTCTTTCTACTTTCGTATCATAAATTAAAATATGTCGACCCCGGTATATCACCGATTTTTAAGTGAACTCAAAGATTGACAGATTTGAAACGCTCACAAAAAATTATTAAAGAAACATCTTAAACACGTTATTGTTTACATAGCATTTTAAATGTATGCAGGTATTTATTACGAACTTTACTAACTAAAACATAGGAGTAATACATATAGTATAATGTCAACAGCAAGCAGCAACAACTACAAGCATTTATTAAGAGCAATTTTATAAAATTTAAATAAAATTTCAAATAGTTACGTTTGAAAAATAAATAGCAATAAAACGAGTCGTATTTGGAAAAATACATTTTTCGAACTAATTCACCGGGAGGAATAACATCATTTTGCAATATATTCGGTTGGTAAAAGTCCATTTGGTTACAACTTGAACCAGCTTATTTATAAACACCTTTTAATAATTTTTATGGCAATCGAAAGCATCTTCCTGACTTCTAGAGGGGAATGTAAACCGCGCCAGGGCAGAAGACCGTCTGACCATGAGAAGTAAAAAAATTAAACTAACAATTATTCTCACGACATTTTTAATCCATGCGCCATCATTTTCACTAGATGTTTGAAATTTTCCTTCTCGCTTAATTTGTAGTGTGTATAATACTTTTTTGATTCTAATCATGGGTCATTGTAAGAAGAATTTTGGACAATGCCATGAACGTAATAAACATTCTATTGCCGCACAAAAACGGGTAAAAACCAATGAAAATAAAACATTTATAAGTGACATTTTGTATGCAAATCTGTTCAATTATAGGTTGGTACACTATTGAAAAGCCCAAGTTTTCTAATTTTTCCCACCACCGAAAACGCCGCCATCTTTAAAAAAGACCCAAAATTTACAAAAAAAAATCTCCTAAAGCATTAGTTTGAAACACCTTGTACAGCATGGGATAAAGCTGACGATTTGTCAAACTCACATGTAAAAGCACACTTGTTCTGCCAAATGAGAAGTCTATGTAAATAAAGAATTAATTAAGACCTCCTTGAATGACCGAAATGAAGTCGTTGTAACTCCTCACCTCTTTGGTGACCTACCAGGCAGATCAAATACCCCCAGTATCCCTAATGTATTAATAAAATCGCGTTCTTAAACCCTAGGAGGCTAAGAAACATCGTCAATACTAAAAAATTTTGATAAACCACTATATTATAAAATGTTTTAGGTGACAAAGATACTTCTCCTGCCTAAGGCTGTAATAATATATTTATCAAAAAGAAAAAGGCGATTATTACCCATCTGTGTCAGATCCAATATCGCAGACATCTCCATAGTGATTTTGATCTACATCTTCTTGTCCAGGATTGTAATCTGCTGGACAATTATCACAAACATCACCTACACCATCTCTATCTTTATCCGACTGGTCCTTGTTTGCTTTACTTGGACAATTATCGGCAGTGTTTATCAGACCGTCTCCATCAATATCAGTGTCGCAGACATCTCCGACTTGATCGTTATCAATGTCTTCTTGATATCTGTTTTGATGATTGGGACAATTATCACAAGCATCTCCAACGCCGTCACCATCTTTGTCCCGTTGGTCTGGGTTTGGAATTTTGGGACAGTTGTCCTGGGTGTTATAATGAGTTATGCACACCAAGAGAAGCAGCAAAATTTGTACTCACCCTTGCGTTCGGTATTTGATCATTGTCGGCATCATCGTCACATGCGTCACCTACGCCATCTTGGTCGGAATCTTCTTGGCCGGAATTTGGATTTGATGGACAATTATCCTTTAAATAATATATGTAAACTTATATTTACTTATGGTCACACGACATTTGATAATTCTGGTTATTGAAATGCATTTGGATAATTCACTGTGCTAGTTGCAAAATGCAACAAGTTAGGTACCTTGGGTAAACCTAATCCGAATAGGCTTACTCAAATGGTGCCAAGTGTTTTTAAAAGTTAGAAACTGTTAAAAATTTAATTAAAGCATTGAAACCAGAAGGAAATGCATTTAACAAATTTCGTCAATTTTTTCAACGGTTAAGTGGGATGCAAATAAGAGAAAGTAGGTTTCTAAATTTGAATGTTGATCTGTTGATATTTCATTTTCTATTATATTTATTTTGCGAGAATTTTTAATGGACCGGACAGTCGTTGCATGATATGGGACAAACGATTTGAAAATGCAATCATTGATATGGAGATCGTGACTCGTAGTTATTGACAATGTTCTCGGAATTCATCGGTCTGAAAATTGGCGCATACTAATTGAAGACTTGCTCAATACTTTTCACCGTTTGAATGTTCGAATGTCGTTGAAAGTTTCAATTTCTTTTTAAGCATGTATGTGATTCTGACTTTATTTCTACGAAAGTTTTTTCTCAGCATAAACTGCACAATAATAAACTTAAGCAAGGACATAATTATAATTAGTAATATAGCATAGATGTTCTAAAGTTCTAAACTAATCAACTACCTTAGATTTTGCAACCCTTCAATTACGAATATGAGAATATTAATCATGGTCAGTCGATAGATAGATCTCTAATGGCAAGTTTTCTATATACGGGAAGCGTAAGTAAAAGAGGCTAATGCAATTAATTGGGGGCTTAAAACGTTTTAGAAAGCCGAATTCACAAAAAAAAACATAAAGATGCTGCAAAGAGTGTTAAAATGCCAAGAAACATTGATAATAATAATTATTTTTTATTTCCCAACAGGCCAACTCACCCCAATGACAGAGAAATTACAAATTATGTACAGCAGTAAATACATACAGCTCACAGAGCGAGACTTGGCCGGTGAGATGCCCCTCCCACAAGGTGCGCAGTCAATTCTTATAATATTACGATAAGCATAAGCAGTCTCGAAAAACTGTCAAGCGTTGCACATCGAAGTGCAATATGTTTCCTATATATGTATCTCTTTTCAGAATATTACAATTTCTTATCTGCATTTACTCCTTCGTCCGGCTAATGTATGCGATTATGAACAAATGTTATCATTTCTTTTTTCCGAATACTTTCTCTGTCTGACACTGACCCATATCTCGCGCAGCCACGATTTCTCCCACCAGTCACGTCTCGTTCTGTGTACTGTACACAAATGTACATGTTGACATACATAAACGATTAATAATATTTATACCTATACCATATCATGATGAATATACTCAAGTTCATTCTTATTACCAACTTTGGAAAAAATATACGAGAGTAGGCTGAAAACAAGTGAATCCATGTATTATTCTTTGACCCGAAGCACATTGTTTTGTGAATTTATATAGGTACCAAATATGCAGAGTATTAATTTCAATAGTTTATGGAAAGAGTAACTTCTTCCATCTAGATCTGTCTAACCTTTCGGCACTTCTCTGAAGTACATCCTAAATCCTTATCAGGCCATCCATCAATATCAGAATCAATTCCACAAATTAGACCATCACCTGCCCAGCCCACGTTGCACATACATTTCTTACCAGTCCTTGAAGGGAGAGCGTTGGCATCGCACCTGATACATTCATAAGAGCCCTGCAATTAGAAAATGATACTTTAAAATAGTTTATATAAAAATAAAGCATCAATATTGCCTCTAAGTTCTTGCACAACGTATTAGGTGGGCAATTATCATTACTGATTACACATTCATCTATATCGAAGCAACTATGACCATCTCCTGAGAATCCAGCGTTGCATATGCATTTACCAGAGTTTATAACAGCATTAGCATCGCATTTACTGCACTCATAAGAACCCTAAAATAAAATTTAGGTATCAACATATTGATTAATTGGCCCTTCCAAAACATCAGTTGGAACAGATCAGATTTCGAACGTCATAAATGACGCCATATGACTTATTCTAACGTGAACCACGCTAAGAACTATGTGAACTACCTATTTTAGAGGATAACTTATTTATTCTAAAGTAATCTGCCAACACATAGACAGAAATTTATTGACAGAAAATGGAAAATCAACAAACGTAATGTTATTAATGCATTTATTATGGAGTAGATTACAATTAATTTCCTTTTCATATAATTTCTTACTTGTCCAAATATTTTAATTTGACGCGTAATTAAAATGTTTGGTTATTTTCTGCACAGGCCTTGATATGGTAATTGATCAAGGCCTGTTCAGGTAATTGATCAATTAAACAAATTATAGTAGCACCCACGGCTACAATTAGAATAGACAAGAGTTTATAGCTTTTCGAAAAGCAAATTTAGCAAAGGCAGAATTAAAAATGTCTGCCGTCAAATATCAGAAACAATTATAATTGATTTGCAAATGAAGTTTAAGCCTTTAAACTAATGCTTGTAACTTAACTACTTCATTAAATAGCAAAACATCTTTTCCTAACTAGGTAATGGACTGGCAAAAAAATTCTCAAATCAGTTTAGTGGTTCTCGCTTTATGAATAACCATTACATAAGCAACTACTGCAATATTCAACATACCTCTGTGTTCTTACAAGGAGCAATAGTTGGACAATTGACAGTATTTTCTAAACATTCGTTGATATCTATACATATGTCTCGAGGAATCTGTTCGGGTATGAATTGATCGTAATACTTTGTATAATTTCCTCTGTATCCCGCAGGACAGGAACCACATTCATATCCTGGTTGCCTATTAGAGCACTTAGCCACTGGGCCGCATGGTTTGAATTGAACACACTGCGAAGAATATTTAAAAATTAATATAAGAAACACTATTTTATCTACAGGGGGTAATCGAAAATTTTGCTTTCATTTGAATTCATAGGACCTTTAATCAATTGATCTACATATTTATTACACCAAATGATTAAAGAATGTTGGAGTATAACCACAAACATATGCCAGAATACGGAAATTACTAAACCGTACTTTTGCGGATGTTGTATTACTTGTAGCACAGATAATACTATAGAGACGAGACAAACCGTCCGTATGCCTCAAATGGCAACTCTACGAGGCCTGACAATTATGTAATGAGACTGATTTTTTTCCGCGGTTGTGGTAACACTGCAGCTATAAAACTTTTTACATATTATTTTGGCATCCCTGCCCTATCGATTGATGTGTTTATCAGCACTGTACGACGATTAGTTCATCAGCTGTGTCGTGTCTTGAAGAAGTGTGTTAGTGGTGCTCGTCACGAAAATGGAAAAGCGTAATTTAGAGCAACGTGTCGCGATCAAATTTTGCGCAAAACTGAGCGACTCGGCTACGGAAACGTACGGTAAAATACTTACTAATACTAATTTGCCAAGATCGTCGTTTAACTGTTCGAATGTTGGCTGACGAACTAAATATCATCCGCGAAACTGTTAGATTTTAACTGTCAGATTTTAATGAAGATTTTCGGATGAAAAAGCTCTGAGCGAAGATGGTTCCGAAGAACCTTTCGGAAGAGCAAAAACTCCTTCGAATTTCAGCCGCTGAAGATTGTTTGCAGCAGGTGGAAAACGATCCTACGCTGCTTAACTGGATTATTACGGGTGAAGAGAGCTGGTTCTTCCAATATGACCCTGAAACGAAGCGCCAAAGCCAACGGTGGCTATCTCCAAATGAACCGAGACCGAAAAAAGCTCGCATGAGCAAGTCCAAGATAAAAACCATGCTCATTTGCTTCTTCGATCAATGCGCGGTGGTCCATAGGGAGTTCGTTCCACCTGTACAGACCGTTAACCAGATCTACTACCACGAAGTACTCGATAAACTACGAAAAAGGGTCAACAGAGTGCGTCCCGATATCGCACGAACTTGGATTCTCCACCACAACAACGAGCCCTGTCACACCGCGTTCAGTGTGACCCAATTTTTTAACCTCCAAAGGGATCGCGGTGTTACCACAGCCGCCGTACTCGCCAGATTTATCACCCTGCGACTTTTTCTTGTTCCTCAAAGTCAAGCAGGTGGTAAAAGGAACGCATTTTGAGTCGATTGAATAGATCCAAGAGGCCGTGACGAGGCTACTGTCGGATATACCAATCGCAGCTTTCCAGAACTGCTACGATGCATGGAAAAATCGCTGTGTTGGTGCCCAAGGGAACTATTTCGAAGGGGATCATGCGGTTGTTGAAAAATTTTTAAATATACGATTTTTATACATTCAGTCTCATTACTTAATTGTCACACCTCGTATATTCGGTTTAAAAATTCACCAAAAGATGCCACTAACAGTGCGACACGCAATATAAAATTAATTCTAATACTAAGATGCCGTCGAGTTTGGTAAATTTCTGCAATGCAATAGTTCGCACTATCACACACGGGATGACGATATTAACGGGGAATCTCAGTTGCTTTTTACGATTAACTCTTATAAACACATAGAAGACATATTTGTTTGCGTACTATGCAATACGTATTATCCCGAACGAATGTATTATTAAGATTTGGGTTTTATGGAATTTGTAATTATTGTAATAATTGATCATATTTGCAATTTTTCTTCTGTAATATACATTATTTTTCTGTTATATAGCGAGATCAAAAATTATATTGATAATGGTTTGCCATGGAATGTAAAACGTCCGTCTTAGATATCATTCTTTTGAGATAATTCTGATTAAATTATCAGCTATAATATCCCAAGAGCATTGATAACAGTACGAAATAATTTTATCACAGTTTTTGAAAGCACGTTACTTGGTAACAGCCCGACGCCGTAGGCGGAGGGCTGTTAACCTAAAGTAACGTGCTTGAGAAGTTGTGATAAAATTATGAGTATTTATCAATGCTCGCGGGATATTCGGTAAGAAAATTTTTTGCGATTCAATGAAAATTATTTATTAAAAACACAATTATTGAAAGAACAATTCGAAAAATTATATTTCGATGATGATGTATTCGCTTCGGTTACTGAAGATGTGTTTCCACGCATACTATTGATTATTCTATTGTGATGTTCTTGATCGATATTTAAATAAGGTTTTATAGAATTTGCATTGTTGTGGCCTGTAATTTTTAACAACTGTTGTTCGTCAATTCCATTTTTAGCAAGTGTACTAACAGCAGTTGCCCTATTGGAATGATTGGTAATTTTCCTCTCTTTGGTATCCAAACCAACTGCTTCAGCAGAAGATTTTGTCCATCCGTTGATGGTATTCTTACCCAGAGGTACATTGTCGTACCACTTATCATTTTCTGTTTTCCAATGGCGATTCGGTTTTAAAAATAGTCTGTTTGTTTTGATATTTTTTCCTCTTTTCGATAATAATTTTAAAAATAATCTAACAGGGCAAACGTTGCTGTCACTATTTTGAACTAACCATTTACTAGAAGCGCAGTTCTTTGAACCTCCTTGGCAGGTCTTACTGAAAACTGGATTGTATTCGACCCTGTTAGTTGGAGAGCCATCATTGTTTTTCTCGATATGAAAATATTCAACCAAGCAAGCAACAGCCTCACCACCTCTCCATGCCAATTCCACCGCGGCGATATGATAAAATTTGCGTAGGAGACCTAGAGGGGTATTTTCATCCCAAAAGTTTATAATTTTGTTCATTTCGGTTGAACTTAATGGGACTGAACTCGTTTTACGTTTAGTGGGATCTATTTGTAAATTTTTTCGTGCTACGTCGCGTGCATTTCGGGCTTGTTTGAATGCAACACTGTTAAAGGGGTCTATCATGATATTATACTCGTTGTAATATTTTTCTTGTAGTAATTTACTTGTCACATTCCACATAGTTTTAACTGTAGCTTCCTTAAAGTCCGTGCCATCTCTCTTTTTCATATTAACTGCCCAATCTTTCAGTATTAAAGCAAGTTCTTCAATTGTACGATTTCCATCCAACTCATATTTCCTGGTGTTGCAAAAGTCTATAAATGTTTTCCATGTGTATTTTTTACTATTAATAGTATTTTTTGGTACATTTTCTTCAATGATTTTGTCAATTGACTCATTATTTTGAATACCAAAACGAGAAAGTGACATTTTGAAAAATTTTATACAATTAAATTAAATAAGCGTCAAAACTATTGCGTAGCAACCTCTTGATGACAGAAGTGAAAACTACCCTAGGGTTGTTATCAGTTAAATGATGAGTTTATTGGTTATTTTGAGACATGTGATCACAAATAGACGAATTTGATAGGATTCCATTTTAAGCAAAAAATTTTCAGGTTAACTATCATACTGACATTTGACTGACGTAAAATTTGTAAATATATGTTTATTTAAAATGATTTACATGTTTGAATAATACTTTATTAAGAATTAATAAACAAATTACAGTAAATCGTAAGCATTTTGCCACATTTTTGGCGATATAGTTGACATACTTCTATAATCTTTTGTTACAGTTCTTGCAAATTATGTACAGTAGTTCTGAAAATTCTATTTTTGCAGTAAGGGAACTTAGGGAACACAAAATAGTTCATAATAGTCAAGCTAGGTGACCTCGGAGGAAACTCAACTTTCGTATGCAAACTTATCGATCATAAAAAAACTCACGGAGAAAGGCTATAGTTTCTCGTGTCGTATGTGCTGCTGCGCTGTCATGTTGGAAATAACCATTATGAAGTTCATCGTCGTGTAGTTGTTGAACAAATCCATTCAAAATGTTATTTCTGTACCTCTGTATGTATGGTGGTGAAATTGAAAAAAAAACAGCCCAATTATCCTTCTACGGGAGACTGCAATCTAAACCCCAATTTTCTGAGAATGTAGTGGAGATTCAACAAAAAAATACGGTTTATTAGTGCTCCACATTCGCATATTTTGAGAATTTACGTACCCCGAAAAATAAAAACATGCCCCATCATTCATTAACTTGTTGACGAACCATTGGCAGTACGCAAGACGTCTGGGGTGGTCTGTTAGCAAAAGAGCTTGATATGATTGCATCTTATATGGATGGATGTTCAAGTTCTCCTTTACAATGGTTTGGCATGTTCCATAAGAAACTCTAATTTCTTGGGACAGTCGTCTCAAAGATTTTGTGAGGCCCTGTTCCATACGATTACGAACGTCAATAATCACTTCTTCTGTACGAATAGTTGGCCTACCAGCACCTTTTTATAAGTAAGAGATCCAGTTTCGCAAAATACACCAACACTATGTGCGAGGCACACATAAAAATCTCTCCTGTTCATACGTTTCAATCATGTAAGTTTTGTGTGCTCTAGTGTAAACCATAATTGAAAAACTACAAGATGTCAGAGAGAAAATATAATGACAAATATTAATGACAGTATGACACTTAAGACAGACGTTTTACATTCCATGGCAAACCTTTATCAATATAATTTTTGATCTTGTATATATACTATTGTTACTAAATTTTATGACTTGTTACTTATTATTTCTTGTAATGTTTTATAGAAAACTAAAATAGGACAAAAACAGTTTTGTGTTGAAACAATAACAGTGCCTCTTTTTATTATAAAACTAGCTCTTTCGCATGCGCTTACAGCCGTCCATCAATCTCTTCTAATTTGAATGGCCTTTTTCGTGTCCGCTTACAGCTTTTTTACAGTTTCCACTGTCATGACGCTTTTTAGCCGTCTGATTTTATTACCTTTTGACGCATCCCTGTACATACATTTTGTGATGCCAATGGTATATTTTATTTAGAACTTTTCTTGTCATTTTTTACACAAACCGTTACACTAAACACTGAAGAACAGCGAGGAGGACAATTTCATATTAAAAATAGTCTATGAAGGAAGGATGTGCTCAGATCCAAGCACTTTTCGCCAGTTATGTTTTATGAAATTTTGACTTCTAATTCGTGATCAGCGACCTCAAAAACCCCCATGACCTAAATTTCAGCAAAATATAACAACTTTTTGAAGAACCTGTATGCCATATTGGATCGACCAGTTTGTTTTTTCAAATTTTGACTTTGTATTTGTAATCAGCGACCTCGAAAACACCCATATGCTAAATTTTACTCAGATCTAAGAAGATTTTGAAGAACCTTTCCGCTATATTGGATCCGTCATTTTGTTTGAAATTTCGACTTCGGATTCGTGATCAGCGACACCAAAACCCCCGTATGCTAAATTTCACCTAAATATAAGGACATTTTGCATAACCTTGCCTCCATATTGGAGCCGCCATTTTGTTTTTAAAATATTGATTTTGAATTCGTGATCATCGACTCCAAAAACCCCCGTATGCTAAATTTCACCTAACTCTAAGGACATTTTATATAACCTTGCCGCCTTATTGGAGCCGCCATTTTGTTTTTTGAAATTTCGACTTTGAATCCGTGATTAGCTACCTCGAAAATCTCCGAAAGCAAAATTTCACAAACGTACGTCAATTTTCAAGCAACCTTTGAAATTTATAATTATTAGAAAGAAAAACCAGCCTGTATATAAAAATGTAATTCGAGCGAATTATATTGAGAAATCAACGTTTTGTCGTATTAAATTCCGATAAATATATATACGAAATATAAAATTTATTATATTCTTTAATCAGGAATGTTTAAAATTATATTCTTCCCAATGGACACTGATATTAATTATCGACATTAAATCATAAATAGTTTACTGTCGAAAAGATGCGAATTTACTTCTCAGAGGTTCCGGCAAACCTCTGAGAAGTAAGTTCGCATCTTTTCGACAGTAAACTATTTATAATTTAATGTCGATAATTAATAATATCAGTGTCGATTGTGAATAATAAAATTTTCAATATTTCTATAGCTCTTTCAGAATGTTTAGAATGATTGTGAATGTGTTTTAATATTATCAAAATTAGGAATAAAGAAATAAAATAATTGTTACTTTTTAAACATTCTTTTTCATGATAATTTAATTCAAAATTCTTGATTATATTACTATATCTGCATTTTAAGACATTTTTTACTTCGGGTATGTTTGCCTAGTATATTTACCTTTGTATTTATAGCGCAATTACTAGGGGTCTTTATATTTTGGAATATTATTTAAATCAAGATTTATAATTATAAATACTACATATGTAAATTAAAATCAAATTATTTTTTATACATACAATTTAAAAGGAAACATATGTTATAGGAACGAATCAAACTTAATTTACTTGCCGTTGGATTACGTTTACGAGCATATCAAAATTATGATAAGATAGCTTTCAAGAAATAAGCAATAACATTTTCTGAGTAACAACCTGTATATATTTAAGCTAGTATAGTAACTCAGTACAAATTAAAATATGGTGTATTGGTAAGTATTATAACCAATGTTTAATTATGAATCAAATATGTGTATGTAAAGAGGTAAAGTAAAGTATTTCCGGGGTATTTAGTTTACCTTATGTTCTATAGACAATTTATCAATATTTATTTCCGTGTATGAAAACCTTTAGGGGAACGCTTTATATTTGAGATTTGATAGCCTTAATTTTTTTGGAAACAAACAGATAGCCAGAAATAAATGGTTATATATTTTGTATATATTTATAATTGTCTATAAACATACGCAGTCGGGAATTCCTCGAAGAAGTATGCGTCCATAATGTGTATATGTGTTCTTTTTCTATGAATATACTTTCACTTCACTTACTCTATATACATATATTATTTTATTTATATTCTGCCGATTAAAAATGTGCTTATGTGCATATTTATGTGCTTAATTAAATATTATTTAAATCTTTATACCGGGTAATATTCAAAAGTGTCTAAAATGGAATATTTGAATTTATATTTTATAAAGCTCCGAAATTAAAATATTCTTTTTTTAAACTAAAGTCCCTAGATATATAAAGTACCGCAATTGGTTTGTCCCATTATAACGGCGCCAAAATGGCGGTGATTTGGTGACTTTTAGTAGTTATTTAGTAATTCGTACGCATATATACAAATCGACGATAAGACAACTCACATTCAAGTACCCGCGCTGGTCTAATGGTAAGATGTTCGCTTCACACGCGGTCGGCTCGGGATCGCATCCGCACGGGACAAGAATTTTTCAGAAAATAAAAATACAATATTTCGCGTATTAAATTTGTAAAGTTAAAAAAACGGGCGGATTTTTAAATTTGCCGCTTCTTTGGCACCAAAATGGAGGTTATTGCGGTACTTTATATATCCAGGGACTTTTTATTTTAAACTTACACAAAATGACATCTATCGGGTAATAAGTCAGCATATCCTCTTTGGTGGTGCCACCTAAAGTTTGCTCTTGGAATTTAAAAAATACAGTGGCGACGTCTAACGTTTGCATTCTTTTTACCGCTGCCTAATAAAGTGTAAGAACGGTTTGTCTCTATAGTATTGCCTGTGCTTGTAGTAAGAACAACAAATTGGTGTGGTAACCATACGACTTATATATATACGTATATAAAACGTCATTGCGGCACATTGACAATAATATTATTGGAAACTTTTTTTAATTGTTCTTGTAATTACACATACGTATTGTTGTTCTTTCCTATCACTCATATTATTAATGTCTACTTTATAAATAACTTATGAATAAAATTACTGCATTTGCAAATACTTACTTCATCTATATCAACGCATACTGAACCAACAATTTCATATCCAGGAGCACAAGCGCAAGTACATTCAGGCGACAGTACTAAAATATTGAAGTTGTTTATTAACATAATAAAATGTAACAATTTACAGCATTAGCCATTATATATCCTGTGCCATCTAAAGGTATTCCTTTATTATTTGATTTAAAAGAAGAAACGGCAAGAATTAATTATGCTTGCCGTAAGGTAAACTGTATTAATATGGTATAATTAATAGATTTGGAATAAGTGAGGTTATCTTTGAGATCCAAAATAAATATGTCAAGGTATTTAACTTTGCAGTAAACTTTGTGAGAAGCTGAAGATCACAACATAGTTACCTAACTAATATTCAGAAACTGAAGACACGTTATGGTCTGTTTTTTACGCTATTTTTTGAAAAAAGACATACTGACGGAATTTTAGTTATATTATATCATTGTTGTAATTACTGAATATAAATACTACTAATCTAAGAGGTAGATAAAAACGTCCACGATTGTTGTCTAAATGTAGATACCAATGTTAATGAAAACTTACCTCCTTTCATAGTTGTCGTTTCTGGACCTGTAAAGAATTTTTTTTTATTACCAACTAGTACAGAGTTTTACGATAACAAAAGGGTTACATCATATTCACTATGACAATATGTTCAGCATTGTTTTTAATGTGGAACACAGGAAAGAAAGGAAATACTCCGCGCCTCCTCATTTTGGCAAAGAGGTCCATCAATACCTTAATGCTACATTTACAGAAGGATGGATAGGGCGGCGGGGACCAATTGAGTGGCCATCGCGTTTAGATTTATATTATGGGGTTACCTAAATTCAAAAGTTTATTTCAGTAGGCCTAACAACTTGGAAGGTTTACGATTTAAAAATATGAGTTGCCTTGGCTTAATTACACATAGCATAATTAAAATTAATCGAAAAGAGTTACTTCTAATATTTTCTTTTTACAAATAAGTAATTTTTATTAAAATTTTCAAACTCATAAATTGAAAAGTTTGGAAGTTTGTGAATTAACTATAGTTAAAATATTGCAGTCGCTCTGTGTCATAAAATTGTTTATCGTCATACTTAGATTTATAACTTTATTTGTTAAGCAAATCGTCAATATAAGTATTTAAATGTACGTTATTTAAAACTTCTATAACTTTCGCAATATCTTGAAGAACATATAAGTTACTATTCTCAGGCACCACAGCAATTATCCTGTATCATATTACAAATTACAAAAATTCTTAATAAAGTTTTGCTAACATCAAGGACTCTAGAATGTTTACGCATGCTTGTATGAGGATTTTCTTAAACGTATAACAAAAGAAGCTTTTGTGCATCTGCGTTTTCTACGGCAGCAGTTACACGGCTTCTTTTTCATACGGAATACTGCCAGTTGTTAACAATTTTTAAAAGCACGCATTGATTGCAGTCCAATATTTGGATATTTTTGGTTGTATAGCTTTGTGCCAGCAAACAATCATTTTTCCCCAAAAAGGTAGAACATATCTATTAATTCCAATTTGAAATATTTCATTTCACACTTAACGTAAATTCATGTACTTACTTCCCTTTAAACTGAAGTTAAAAATCTAAGTTTAACGTTTAAACAATTTTTGACAGAGATCGTCTGCGATATTTTTTATGTTATTGGTAATTCATGAACTTCCAAATTTTTCATGATGTTTAAAATTTTAATAAAAATCACTTATTTGTAAAAGGAAAATAGAAGTAAGTTTATTTAGATATAATATCCTATAACTTTTGCATTATCGCCCACAGGTGGAAGAGAGTAGATATTTTTAATTAGTTAATTTCAAGTACTTTTCAATGACATATAAATATACAGGGTGTTCCATTTAATTTTTCTTAGAATTTTTAACTCTAGCGAATGGTATGTAATTCTAAAAAACATGCGTAGATATGCCGAAATAAACATCAATTTCACGTACTGAAAGATATCTCTACTAATTGAGCCCATAATAGGTATTTCATCATCAATAGTTATTTCATAGTAATTTAAAAAAAATTTGGTACGATTTTTAACGAAAAATCGCCATATCTCAGAAACAGTTGAAAATCGACAAATTCAAGTTGCTGTCAGTTTAATCAGCCCTTCGAGGGCTATCATAAATTTTAAAAAATGCATCGGATTATACTTAAAAAAAGCATAAGTTTGTGTTAGTTCGTCGTTGTTGAACACTCTGTATAAATGAAAATATGTTTAAATTGTAAAGCTTATGATTACTACAATTGTTGTATTAAAAATTATTCGCTATAGGTATACATTATTAGATACCAATAATGTACTTTACAGCTCCGCTGGGATACCCGGTATATATATATAATATGATTTTTCTGCTTCCCACTGAGTTTGCCTACGATAAGATTCGAACTCATGCCTTCTAATTGCTAGTTAGACGCGCTGCCATCTGCGCCACGCAAGCCTTGAGTTCGTGTCTAGTTAAACGTCTTGATATCTTCAAGTATTTTGAATTTTAAATATTTTTAAAATTTGGTTTTTTCTCAGCGCAGATGGCAGCGCGTCTAACTAGCAATTAGAAGGCACGAGTTCGAATCTCATCGTAGGCAATTTTTTGCGATAAAAATTCGTAATTCATTTACTCAGTGGAAAGCAGAAAAATCATATTAGACATATCTACACTGAGTAATTACTTTTTAATTTACACATTTTCACATATTCATTTCTATATCTGTCACATTTGTGTCATTTTCACATAGGCTAGCATTGTCTGCCATGTAGTGTAATTGATTGTTATCTGCAATAAATTGTGGAACAGTCGACAGAAGCTACAAATCGGATTGGCTTTGCTTTTCCTATTTTCTCATTTTGTAATTAGTTTGCTATGTCTTGCCAATCAAAGTTACTACGTCAAGATGATTTTCATTTTATACATTTCTTTAAGATACTGACTACTCTCACAGTAAATCTAGACTTACCTTTACATGTTTTCAAATCCAAACAATTTTCCTTTCCATAGAAACAATAGCAGAGCTCATATTTTGTTTGCCGTATGATCTCGTAGTGCTTATAAACAATACCGCTTACTGTACACTGCGATTCAAGACATAAATCTTCAGGAACGCTATATTCATAAGTAGCATCCGTAAACACACGGCCTGACGGCAAAGATTTAGGTGCACAACCCTCCACACACGTTTCCTCTTTCTCACAATCGATTATCAAATTCTTTTGTAACGCTTCGCACGTCTTTGGAGGACAGGTGTTCATGCAAGACTCGTAGTGTGTATTCCCATTGCATTGAACGGCTGTATGATAGAAATTCCTAATTAGCTACAACTAAAATAAGGCTTTAAAATGTTTGTACTTACGACATAAATTTTCAGTTCGCCACTTAATAGAAACACCATAATTATCGCACTGTCGGGCGTACGTGGCTATCGTTGCGCAAAGGAACTCGCATTCACCACCAACATCGCATTTGCAGGAATCCATCACGCACGATTGATAATAGTTATTGACTGGAACTACGTTGTGGCATGCTGAGAAAGCCTTGTCCAAAAGAATACTGCATTTCTGTATAGCCCAGCTTTCCTTGTTGTCATCGCACACGTTCTATTAAAATTTGGAAATAATATAATACGTCTTTTAGCAATATCACCTGTACAGGGTGTTTTTTAATAACATGCTAATATTTTAGGGGGTTATACTTAAGTCCATTTTATGAAAAAAACTTCATATGAACATATGTCCTAAATGTTGATTAAATTTGCTAAATCAGATTACTTGTTCATAGTTTGCGATTGTTTGGTGATATGATACATTTCTAAAAACATGCGTTTCTGATTATCAGACTCTGTTTCTAAAATTTTAGTTTGCTCAATTTTAGAAACAGAGTCTAATAATCAGAAACGCATGTTTTTAGAAATGTATCATATCACCAAAGAATCGCAAACTACGAACAAGAAATCTGATTTAACAAATTTAAACAACATTTATACATATCTTATCAATTACAAACTTAATTTAAATTTAACATTTACATCTGAGTCGCTTCGAACGGATGAATTTCGCGAGCGGGGAAACTGTATATGTTTGATTCCTGACATGACTTTCACACAACCTTGACAGGGCAGAAGTACACGTCTTTTAACGTCGTGATGTTTTATATTCAAATTTTGTTGATGTAGTTTAATTTTATAACATAACCATAGTCTTTTAACTCATAGATTAAAAAGGATGTTGCTGTCTTATATCATACAACCTCAATTAATTTTGTAAGTATTAAAATAATAGTATACAGTCTGTTATTTTGTAAAAAGTTAAAAATTAAAAAAAAAATTATAATTTCTTCGCAGCCCTGATGAAGGTTTCAATACAAACCGAAAGCTAGGTATTTAAAAAGAGTATTTTTTTTTTTAATTTGCCGTTTGACTGCATACCCACGAAACAATTCCGTCTAACTATAATCACACAGTCAGGAAAGAAACCGTTACTATATATATAAAGAGGAAAGAAAACTCTTACTATAGTTATTTATGTAACAAGTCAGTAAAGTGATACTTTATCGAACGAGTCTGATTTACGAGCCAAGCGAGTGAAGCGAGCGCGGCGAGTAACAGACGAGTTCGGTAAAGGTACTTTACTGACGTGGTGCATACAAAATTTTATCGCCAACCGTGAAAATTGTTAATTTAAGAAATAAAGATATAATAACTTTTGACAGTTTATGACAGTGACAAACGATTTATGTTTAAAGTCATCTGTCATGGCTACACTGACAGATATTAGCGGCAGGTAATAGTATATTAAAATACAAGTTTCATAAGACACGATTTTTGCGCACGCGTTTAAGTTTAGAAAACGAGCCGCTAGGCGAGTTTTCTAAAGAACAAGTGCGCAAAATGTCTTATGAAACGTGTATTTTATACTATTTTTTCTATTTCGGTTATTAAAAATTCAAAAAAGCTTAAAATAAGAGACATGTTTTGTTCGAATATTTTAGAAATTTTGCTTTTTTGAAGTTGGTTACTCTGATTTTTAAGTAGAACGTTTTAAATATTTGAATATCGGTGGTGCTATATGTATTGTGTTTAAAATTCAGACTGATTTATACAATTAATTATTTCAAATTATCAACAAAAAGGACGAAATAAATAACTGTACGCCCCCAGAGATTCGCAAAATAGCAGAAGACAATTAACAAAATCTTTCGTCCATAAACTCTCTACATATTTATCAAAACAAACTTTTATAACAGTTGTACTATTCAACATGGTAACTAAATGTCAATAGTAGCATCCGAAAACTTATCATCCAACTCTGCTTAACAATTTATATTGCTAATTAGTAAGTGAAATGTTAGCATGTGTGCTTTTTATTCTTTGTACAATTTTATTGCACATTTTTGTTACTTTAAAGGCTTATATTTTGACATTTAAATACGAGTTGGTTCCATTTTTTTTTGTTACCAACTTCAAAAAAATAAAATTAGCGTGCGATAAAGTAATATTTTATGCAACCAAAACGGGTGTCGTAAAGTGAACTTTATAGCACCGGAATAGAAAAAGTACTTTATTGTACAGTACGATAAAGTGTTTGTTTGCCTCCGTAAAACGCTATGGTAACGATTCACTTTACTGACGGTTGGCGATAAAATATTATACTCTTAGAAGTCTCAAAATTACTGCACTATTACTTAACGTTTTATCTTTAAATTTACGAAATATATGTATGAAAGAAGCTTCTCTTACCTCAATAGGTTTTGTCATTTCACATTTATTATTTACTTTCCACAAATCGGCAAAATGATAACCGTCTTTATCGCTAACTGGTCTTCCAGATACCTCCAAATCGTCGCCCTTTTGCCGGTTGAAATTACCACAAAGACCAGATACCTGAAAGTACAAATTAATTTCTCATTACATGACTCCGTAGGCTATTGCGGTCGTCGTTTATAACCTCTCTTGTATTTTAGAGGTTGAACATTGGCTGCAAAAAAGACCTAATGATAAATTTATCACCACAGTTTAAAGAGTTACAGAAAATTAGAATAATTCCATGATAATTTATAAATATGTTGCAGAAGAATTAGTGCAGAATGAAATAAGGATTTAACAAAGACAATCTAATAATGTAAATAATTGTTAAACAGCTATCAGGGGTTACGCAAAGTAAATGTAGAAGTACTGAAATTGAGATTAGAATTAGAACTTGAAAGGGAAAGTGGCAGCGTGGCGCGTTTCATTTTTTTGCTGTTCATACGTCTGATAGTGATGTGATCACAGAAATCTGTAATAAAACATTAAGTAACAGGTTATTCTTCAACAATTTAAGATAAGAACTTGTTTCTTTACATTTGATGTATCACAGGTGGCAAAGAGTGTCAAAAAAGTTGCAATTAATATACATGTTTGGTTACACATTTTGACGAAGTTTCATTTTGGAATAATATTTAATAGCAAGAAGAGACTGGAGTATGACATAGGGCATAGAATTAAAACGGCGACAAAAATACGCTGCTATATATGTAGAAAGATGTTGGATAAAATAAAGATCTCATAAAAATAAAATTCGTAGAAATCTTTACATATTGAGCTAAAAATTGATTGTTAATATAGAAGGTTCTCTATTTATATAAAGAAGTCGCCCGACTAATAAGTATTAAATGTGTAAAGTTTAATACATATTCATATAAGAAGTTGAAAAAATGCAAGTTCACCTAAAGAAAGGGTGACTTATGAGTGGGCCTTCAGCAGTTAAAGAAATTTCTGGCATCTCTACCGTCGGAGGAGGCCTGTCACGAAGCAAACTGGCAACGGCAAGATTTTCTGTTCAGTGAAGAAAGAAGAAAAGAAGACAAAGTTTAAAGAGAAAGATACTTGAAAGTTATTAATATGCATTTGCTAAATAAACTAAAATTTTAAAGTTTGTCTTAATTTAGACACTTAATTAAATCGTATAATAATCTAAAAATATTATATGCGTTGTTTGTTTAATCTGAGCATAACTTGTTTTGTCATCTACGCCTATGTTGCTTCTGTTTATATAGATACGGAAAGGCATCGGAAAACAAATAATGTATACTATATTATTTTATGGAGGCAGTAATATTTAAATAGTTGCAACTACTCTTTCAATATTAAATTATTTCTGAAAATATTATAGTAGTGTGTTTGTTTTAACTCAATTTGTTATTATTTTGCACATGTTCTTGATATTCGTATTGATATATACAGTTGGTCCTAATACCTGATGCTATTTAAATTAGAATACCTTTGGTTTCTTTATTTGCCCTAGGATTATTCTTTGATATCTCTCTACCTAAATTATCCTGGGATAAAAGCATGATCTAGCCAGGTAAAATGATTTATTTTTCATTTAATTTAAAAACATGAAAATATAACGGGCAATAATTTTATGGGTACGGGACAAGTTGAAGAGGTACTAATTTCCAAACAAGCAGATCATCTTTATATATGCTGCTCAGGTAATTCAAACCTACCACACACAGCCATCCTGTTTGTTAAATTATTAATTAATTAAAAAAATTAAATCTATAAAATCATCTAAATAATACTCTCGGCATGTGATCTGTATATGTAGTAAACTATTACAAAATATATTATAAACATTTAATTATTAATTTATAATTATATATTTACTATAATGTAATATTTCCTATTCATAATGTTTCCACAAATACACCGCTATAAAAATAACAAAAGTTATAAAATACCTACTTGTCTTTGCCATTTATTATCGAGCTTTACATACACCCAATTGCCAGTATCCCAAAATACTTCAATTCCAGCTCCAATGACTTTTATTGTAACGAATAGGCCCTTATCAATAAGTATAAGCTTTGTTAACTTTCTAGTATCCGGCAAATTGGTGTTTGTAATCAATTCAATGCTTTCTTGTACACCACCAATGTTAACGCTAATGGTGATGGATTTCAAACACGTGGTCACTTCATTGCTGCAGACTTCATTCTAAAATTGAAAAAATTTCAGATTTTTTCGTTATCACAATCAGTGTCGTACGAACCGTTATATCGATTTTAAACTCATCTTTTTGAATTTTGCCTTGAACTAAAGTATAGGCGCATTCACCTTGAAAATCATAGCGGACGTTATCGAATGTGTTAACGTGGGAGTCTCCCCAAATGTCACATTGTCCATTGGTGCACTTCCATTCTCCATTTTTACAAACACTAAAAAATATTTATGGAATTATCTTTGATTACGCCGTCCGAACTTATAATTCAGTTGTGGAATGTACCCCTGACAGCCGATTCTTGCTCATAAATTTTACGTTTCACCTACAGATGTCGCTAATGCCTCCAAAAAGGAAGGTCAACTGGATCTTGCTATCGCTGCGCGATACATGGCCGTCACATAACTTCGATTTACATTGATTAATTTGATTCTGATAATCTCAAAATATTGATCCTTAAGTAACGCTATCTAGTAATAGACTAACAAATCCAAAAAGAATGGTTTCTCAAATTTTATTAAAATAAACTTTAAAATAAAACTTTAAACGTTATCTTTACAATAATTAATATTTATATGTGAAAATATTTCTTCTACAGAATCGAAAGTAAATGATCTTGTAAAGACAAAATAACTTTATTGTGCCGTATACTCAAATATTACAACAAACTGATATACAGGCATGTACACTTATCAAAAGAAATATAAAATACCTCCAAATAACACTGGTTGAAAATTACATATTCTCTAAACTTATTTTTTTTTGTTTACTTCGGTACATATTTAATGCACTTTTCTCCACTTTGGCACTATTACAATCCGCTAATTTAGTTAGTTAAAATGACGCGCTCTTTGGTGCTACCCATACCAAATCTGTGGTCGGCGGTTAAAAGGTCATAAGCCGTATTTTTAAGAATTTAAGGTTTTTAGCTAGAAATGCTTAAAAAAGGAGATTCGTTGGTCTGTTAAAACGGTATAAGTATATTTATGCTGGAAAATGTAAAAATTAAGGTGCTCAATAAGATATAATATCAAATACAAGGAATTACGATAATTAAAAGGACATAAATAGACATACCCCGTGAATGTTTTGTTAATAAAAACTATTAAAACAACGTATGTTTACTTATTTCTTAGTTTTCATTTAAACAAAACCCTTAACAGGGTATAATTAAGTTTGTGACATTCTGAGTGTATTTTCAGTAGCGACTTAGAAAGGTATGTTGACATATTCCCTTTTAAGTGTTTGTTTGAGTAAATATAAGCTGGTATAAGTTGACTTATTGCTAGTTTGCGTCTCTTTATTAGAACTGTTTTAAAGTTGTGTCTAGGTTGTGTTCTCAATGCAACAATTTCAGTAAAAGGTATAAACATTATAACACTTTGAATGACAACATGCCTAGAATAAAAGAAGGAATGACAGAAAATAGGATAACAAGAATTCTTGCAGCATGTGTTCCTAAAAACAATTATCTTCCTACTAAGAATCCCCAAGGTAAGCAAGAAAAAAAACACAACTTCTACTATTATTAACGTTAATGTAACAAATGTATTATTGTTGCTATAACGAACATCATAAGAAATTATTTAGAAGCACATTTTTGGTTTGCATTATTTTCATATTTCTAAAATTAAGATTCAGACCAAAGTTGAGCAAATCAGCAATAGATGTTATTACAGATAATTATTTCCATATGTCTACTTTTAGCGCCTAACTTAGATTATATTAATTTATGAAATCGTTTAACTGTGTGCGTACTATATAGTTCTATTTTTTAGATAAATCAACAAAGACGCAATTAACCATAATGTGAAGAATCTGCAGCCAGGCGAGGTATATTACGTGGAAGAAATAGAACAAGACTTTCAACGAACAGCTCTTATCAGTGAGAAACAACTTTCTCATCAAAACACCAATGCAAACATTTTATTACCTTTTGAAGTATTAGAAAGAGACAAGGAAGTATTAGATGATGACACTAGAAAAGATCCTGATTACATTGCTAGCAAAGAAGATAATAATTGTAAAAGCTCTGAAAATGAAACTAGTTATGAGGGATCAGTTCAGAAAAAAACGAAAAAAAGACGATTAGCAAACCATATGTTCGCAGTGTAGTTGTAAACCGGAAAGAGAAAAGAAACTCAGGGAAAGACTACTCTACTACAAAAAATAAAAACAAACAAGCAAGGAAAATGAGTGATCTTCGAGGAAATTGTAGGAATAAATGCAAGGAAAAAATTGATGATACTGTAAGACAGAAAATGTTTGATGAATACTGGTCCTTGGGAACGCATGATAAAAGAGTGGCATATGTAGCAACTCTGATAAATGTAAAAGAAACTGCTATAACAAGAAATAAAGTTAATAACGGGAAGGCAACTAAAAACATATTACACACGTAGTTTATCATTTTGAAGTAAATGGTCAAAGAATAGCGGTCTGCAAAAGTTGTTTCATAAGCACCTTAGATGAAACTGGAAAGTTCATTTCATGTACGGTAACAAATAAACTTGCATCAAATAGTGGAATAACACATGCAGATAAACGAGGCGCACATACACCTGTACACAAAACAGCACAAAGCAAAATAAACGAGGTAATATCACACATTAATTCCTTTCCCGCTTATGAAAGCCACTATTCACGCGGCGCCACACTGAAAAAAATATCTAGCTGCAGAACTAAACATAGGTAAAATGTATAGTCTATATTCCGAACAAAACGAAAAATCAGTTTCTATAAAAATCTATGCTCGTGAGTTTCATAAAATGAATTTAAAATTCAAAAAACCAAAAAATGACACGTGTACAAAATGTGATACCCTATTAGCTAAAGAAAAATATTGCGACATGTAGAAGAAAAAATCAAAACTAAAAAGGA
Source organism: Amphimallon solstitiale (assembly GCA_963170755.1). Taxonomy (NCBI): domain Eukaryota; kingdom Metazoa; phylum Arthropoda; class Insecta; order Coleoptera; family Scarabaeidae; genus Amphimallon; species Amphimallon solstitiale. The sequence goes on from OY720680.1 coordinate 130,814,051, forward strand.
AAGACACGAACACCTTACTTTGGCAGATTTAGCTTATCAAGCAAAAGATATTGATAAAAAGAAAGGTCAGAATGATCCCTCCCACATTACATACGCTTTTGATTTACAACAAGTTTTACAAACTACTTATTTGTCGACGAACAAAATGTTTTATTTGCGCCAACTTGCGACATATAATTTAACGATTCATAACTGTTCTTGAGGGAATTCTACACATTTTATGTGGTCAGAATGAACCGCAAGCAGAGGTGCAAATGAAATAGCTTCTTGTATTTACCGGTATTTAAAGAGTATTCCAAGCGAAATTAAACACGTTGTGTTTTACTCCGACACGTGTGGTGGACAAAATAAGAACTCATATGTTTGTTCCATGTTTTACCATCAATAGAAGTCATAGATCACAAGTTCTTGGTACCCGGACACACGCATCTCGAATGTGATGTGTATCATGCTCTGATTGAAAAAACCAAAAAGAAAACTTCAATTGACATACATCTTCGTAGAGATTGGTATCAACTTGTTAAATCTGCTTAAGAAACTAAACTTGGAGTCTGTGGCTTGAAACTACACAAAAACACTAAAACACCTTACCACACTAAAGCACAAAAATGGCTAAATACGTATTTCAACAACTAAGTTGTCATCATCAGTAGCACTGATCAAAAATCGCGCTGTCTACACACCGTAGCGTACAGAGCAACACTGATTTCCAATTTACGGGGATGGTTTATTCTTTTACCTAGGCTATTAACAACTTCATTAAAAATACCTGATCGTTGTACCGTTAAATACGTCATACTTACTATTCTAATCCTATCCTTTAATTCTAATATTCTAAGAAAACCAACAATATAATTTCCTATTTACGGGGATGGTTTATATATTTTTACCTAAACTATTAACTACGTCATTAACAGTACCTGATCGCTGTATCGTTAAATTAGTCATGCTTAATACTATAATTCTATCATTTAATTCTAATGTACTATGAAAAACTAACGGTATCTAAAAGGTATTGTTTACACCACAAACTTATATAAACAAGATTGGGGAATTGGCCCGTTATCTGAATTCATTAATTTATTTTTATTTTTCTGAATGTATATACTCTCGTAACTATCTAGTTCTCTATAATTGCGCACTTGTTTTATAAGTTTGAGGCCGCTTGCTGGAATATCATGACCTGTGTCCGAAATATGTCGAGCTACACTAGACTTCTCTGTCCTATTAAACCGAAAATGAGCAATGTGCTCTTTATAGCGAGTTGCAATCGAACGTCTAGTTTGGCCGATATATTTTTTCTCGCATTTATTACAATTAATTTCATAAATTCCAGATTTTTGTTCTACCTCAATTTTATCTTTAGTACTACTCAAAAGACTTTTCAACGAATTACATGATTTAAACGCGACTTGCAAACCAACATTTTTAAAAATATTATTTAAGTTTCTCGAAATATTATGAAAAGGTAGGACAACAAATTTCTTATCTATATCACTTTGAGGTAGCAAAGTTGTGGAATTTAGAATTACATTCTTACGTTTCATTTTTCTTAAGATATTGTCAACTACGTCTGTCTGGAAACCATTGTATTCAGCGATACCTCTTATAAGGCGTAATTCTTTCTCGTATCTATCTCTTGTAAGTGGGAAGTTTAACAAGCGATGGATTAGAAAATTGAATGAAGACAATTTTTGTTGCAAACAATGATTAGAATCTGCTGTAATGAATCTGTTTACATTGGTTTCCTTTCTATAAATATCTATTTCTATATTGCAACCTGCTTTAATTACTAATGTATCTAGAAAAGCTAATTGTCCATTGTTTTCCTTCTCAAGAGTGAATTTAATCGTGGGGAATTTTGAGTTTAATTCATTAAGAAACATTGTTTTAGTGTTTTTGTGTAGTTTCAAGCCACAGACTCCAAGTTTAGTTTCTTAAACATGACTGTCCGGTCAAAGGAGTACAACAAGTTCCATGGTTTATTTACTAAGGTAAGATTATTAGACGCTGATATTAAATTTCTGAAACGTTGCAAACGCGAGAGTGTTTTTCCAAAATTCATGAAAGTAAATGTTACTACGAATTGTAGGATATCGGATAAAGTAATTCAAGCTGCTAAAGACAAGTGGCTGAGTTCAGAAATTAAATATCAGTATAGTAAGCGTAGTAGACTAGAATTAGAATTATATAGTTTACATCTTAAATTAACAAAAAATTTAACTAATGTTGAATTTGAACATTGGTGTCATTTTCATAGAAAGATCGTGGAAGTAACTAACTATAAACTTGAAAAGAAAGTTATGAAACTCAATAATAAATTTCAAAAGCTTTGTCCGTACGTCAATAAATGTCAGAAGGTATGTTCTATGAAAGAGACACTTATAGTCAACCATTCATCTGAGACTTTTAACGCTGAAGAGTTAAATTTATTAAATAAAGGTTTGAAATATTGTATACCTAGTGGTAAGATTCCTTTTGAAGAAGTGATTGCTGGCATTGAAACTCCCATAAAAAGTCTTGATGAATCATCGAAACTATTTATTAGGGAGGCCTGCAAGGTTCAAATTGAAAGGAACTTACAACTGCATAAACAAAACAGAAATAATAGGGAATTAAGCATTATTAAAAATCTCAGATCGAAAGATTGCTTTTATATTAAGGCCGACAAAGGTAACACGTTAGTAATTTTGGATAAATCGGACTATTTTTGCCGAGTTCAAGAACTTATTAGTACGGGAGGTACGTGTGTTTAAACAAAAATCCACTACCAAAATTAGTCAGAGAAACTAAGAACGCGTTGAATAATTGTCCAAAATTGATAACTTCGTCACTCAAGTTTCGGTTAAATGTATCCAATCCGGTCATGCCTAGAATGTATTGTTTACCTAAAATACATAAGCCCGGTAAGTCGATGAGACCTATTGTGTCAGGTATAAACTCACCGACTTATTTACTGTCTAAATGGCTAGTAAATGAATTCACAAATTTACCATTGCATCAAGATAGCTTTGCAGTAAAAAACTCGCTGGAGTTCATTCAAAAAATCAAACATTATAAGTTGCAAGAAGGTGAGATTTTGATTTCGTTTGATGTCAGTTCATTGTTTCCTTCAGTACCGATTCCAGAAACCCTGAAATATTTGGAACGTTTACTTCAGAACAATAATATCGAAAAGGCAATAATAGATGAATACATGCAGTTAACATCTCTTTGTATGTCTCATAACTGTTTTCAAATAGAAGGTAAATTCTATGAACAACGACATGGGACTGCCATGGGAAATTGCTTGTCTCCATTTATTGCCGATTTATTCATGAGTAATTTTGAAATGGATTTCAAAAAGAACGCCAAATATTTCCCTAAAGTATGGTTAAGGTACGTTGACGATATTTTCGCGATTTTTGACACTAAAATGTATGATACCGAAATGTTTCTTAATGAATTAAACTCAAAATTCCCCACGATTAAATTCACTCTTGAGAAGGAAAACAATGGACAATTAGCTTTTCTAGATACATTAGTAATTAAAGCAGGTTGCAATATAGAAATAGATATTTATAGAAAGGAAACCAATGTAAACAGATTCATTACAGCAGATTCTAATCATTGTTTGCAACAAAAATTGTCTTCATTCAATTTTCTAATCCATCGCTTGTTAAACTTCCCACTTACAAGAGATAGATACGAGAAAGAATTACGCCTTATAAGAGGTATCGCTGAATACAATGGTTTCCAGACAGACGTAGTTGACAATATCTTAAGAAAAATGAAACGTAAGAATGTAATTCTAAATTCCACAACTTTGCTACCTCAAAGTGATATAGATAAGAAATTTGTTGTCCTACCTTTTCATAATATTTCGAGAAACTTAAATAATATTTTTAAAAATGTTGGTTTGCAAGTCGCGTTTAAATCATGTAATTCGTTGAAAAGTCTTTTGAGTAGTACTAAAGATAAAATTGAGGTAGAACAAAAATCTGGAATTTATGAAATTAATTGTAATAAATGCGAGAAAAAATATATCGGCCAAACTAGACGTTCGATTGCAACTCGCTATAAAGAGCACATTGCTCATTTTCGGTTTAAAAGGACAGAGAAGTCTAGTGTAGCTCGACATATTTCGGACACAGGTCATGATATTCCAGCAAGCGGCCTCAAACTTATAAAACAAGTGCGCAATTATAGAGAACTAGATAGTTACGAGAGTATATACATTCAGAAAAATAAAAATAAATTAATGAATTCAGATAACGGGCCAATTCCCCAATCTTGTTTATATAAGTTTGTGGTGTAAACAATACCTTTTAGATACCGTTAGTTTTTCATAGTACATTAGAATTAAATGATAGAATTATAGTATTAAGCATGACTAATTTAACGATACAGCGATCAGGTACTGTTAATGACGTAGTTAATAGTTTAGGTAAAAATATTTAAACCATCCCCGTAAATAGGAAATTATATTGTTGGTTTTCTTAGAATATTAGAATTAAAGGATAGGATTAGAATAGTAAGTATGACGTATTTAACGGTACAACGATCAGGTATTTTTAATGAAGTTGTTAATAGCCTAGGTAAAAGAATAAACCATCCCCGTAAATTGGAAATCAGTGTTGCTCTGTACGCTACGGTGTGTAGACAGCGCGATTTTTGATCAGTGCTACTGATGATGACAACTTAGTTGTTGAAATACGTATTTAGCCATTTTTGTGCTTTAGTGTGGTAAGGTGTTTTAGTGTTTTTGTGTTAAATCTGCGAGTAAAAAAAAATAAATTTAAAGTTGAAATTATGGATCAAAATAGATTTTTTTCTATTTCCGAACTCACAACAAGAACCGGACCCCTGCAGATTAAAAATAAATTTAAATTAAGACACTTTTATTGGTTGAGATACACAAAAGATTTTGTTGTTAAATACAAAAATAGTTTGAATGAAGAGGAGGAATTTAAAGAAGTAATGTTCTTAAAAAAAATAAAAATATAAACAGCTGGGAAACTTTTAAACTAAATGCTTTTTATAAAACACGGAGACCTATAAGTACAAAGAAAAAAAGAAAATTTGTTAGAAATTGTAAAACTGCTTGACATTGATGTTCAGAAATGTTACCGAAATTTGCCAACCGACAAAAATATTGTAGAGGACACAGATCCAGATGTTGATATGTACGATCTCTCAGAAGATGAATGCGAAAAATAATTTTAAGAGGCAAACCTATTTTCAAAATTTTCCAAAGATAATGTTCCTATTTTTAAAGTAATACGTTTATTCACATATTTAACTACTGAAGCCTTAAAAATAAGTTGACTTAAGCGTTCAGGACAATTTTTTATAAAAGCTTAGGTGTATTTGTGTTTTTCGTGGAGTTAGTAAAACGAATAAAATATTTTCATATCCACACTTGTTTCCTTTTAAGCGCTGTAAAGCGACACCCAAATGGAATAAAAACTTAGTCTTAGTCCCTTTTTACCGTTTTTGTTTTGGATAACCTGTTTGATCAAAAGGACATAAGTCAAGCAATTTATGAAAAATGCTGATTTGTCAATAATATTGTGTGATCAGTTTAAAAAAATGAACAAATTTGTCTTAATTTACATTACAGTATGTTCCATTTATTAATTTGGATCCTCTGTGCAGCCAAAATAATATTACTAAATTTTGACGCGCCATTTCCAACATATTGTCTAAACTGCACTTAAGCCCTTTTAAGCGCCAACCACAGAAATCTATTGTATTTTTATGCACACATTTCAAGACAGACCAAAGTTTGCATTAACACTAATCACATTCTTCTTGGCACTTTTCAAAGTTGCGATTATAACAAGGTGCATTTTTGGTAACAATTACAAAATTTTAATAGTTACAAAGCATCTTTGTTTATCCAACAGGTACAAGTCTACTTATAGATCAAAAATTGACAATGTTGAAATATTCATAACAAACCCACTTGTATCCTTTTTAAAATTGCATCAAATCAGCCCTCAAATATCTTACAGTTTACATATTCGGCTTACTATTATTATTAGTGACCAAATAACGTCTGCCAAATCTGTTTCACTTCAGCGCGGCAATTTTTCCATCAGAATTTAAAAAAAAATCATTTTACACATTTACAAATATTATCATATAAATATAAGCAAAGATTGCAAAAAATTATAGCTATTTACCATATGAATATTCTTCATATTACATTTCGGATAATCAATTTTAATTTTCTGAAGTATCCTGAGAATTACTTGCCTTTTAGCACAAATTATTTTGGTATCAACTAAATGACCCACAAGAGCCACATTTTTTCCGTTGAAAAACTGGATATAGTTTTCTATTGGTACTCGCCGTAACTATCAAAATAGTTTATAGTAAATATGTAGCACACATTAAATAAAAGGGCTGAATGTTTGTAGTATTAGAAGAATTTAAGCAGAAAAGAATAGACAAAATAACGTCAAATCAGTCAAATGTCAACAGTCAACAGTACCAGGGGGGAAAATGTTAAATTGAGATTGCGTAGACATCGTTTTACTTCTGCTTGCAGTTGGTAGGTGGCGCATGTGTTGACGAAATTTTAGAATCACATGTGATACTTCAGGGCTTAGCTGCTTGTAGGCTGTTGACTGTGTTTGGTAACTATGGCAACTACATGTGGTACAGTTTTCAAATATTTTTGTTGACAGTTTTTAAAATTATTAATCACAATTATAAAATATTAACTTATTTCTTAAAATTGCATGTACGTAAGTATTTATTCTGCATAATTCGAGTAATTTATTTATTTATTAGCACTTTTTTCTAGACTTCCTAGTAATTATGCCGACAAGAAAATGTTATGTGTCAAATTGTGACCAAAATGTAAAAGTTTTCCACATCCAAAATCAATTCGTTTTCATGAGTGGTAGGCAGCTACAGGAGATCCTAATTTATTCAATGTCATAAGAGAAGATCGACGATTTCCATTTAAGGAATAAATAAGTTCAAATGTAAGAATAATTTAGAAAGCTTTCTCCTTAATATTTTGAAATAGAAATAAATTTTCATATAAAAATAAAGCGTTACTAAAAAGATATGTTTCTAATTTATTACTAAGTTATTATAGCAATAAATGTAGTATATTTTACTTTAAAATACATCTACTATTTTACTTCCGAACATTTAAAGTGAAGAATAAAAACTATTAAGGTAAATACAAAATGGAATAGAAATATATAATATTTAAATTTCCCGGTTCATCGGTTTGATCCATTTTAGTACTGCCTGCAGTTGGCAGGCGGCGCTAAACATTGTCTAAACTTTTTACTATTAAGTTATACTATCTTCTAGTATAGTGATCTGTGAACAGTACGCTCGATATAATCCAATCATATTGCATAATTTTAGGACGTGATTTTAAAAATACTCCAAGTAGTTTATAATCAATTTCAATCTCTGCATTACCTCTGATAATATTTTACGTTCTATAAAGAAACTCAAACCCAATCTAACAACTGGACATGATGGTCTACCAAGTTTCTTCGTACAAGACTACGGATCTGTGTAAACCGTCAAAAACTACGGTTTACAAAAAGGATGACCGATGTAATATCACTGATTATAGGCCCATTAGTATTTTCACCCCGACAACACGGCTTCGTGCCTGCACGATCTACCATTACTAATCTCGCTGAAGTAACGCAATATTTAAACAAAGCTTTATAACAACACCTTCAATTACATGTTATTTACACTAGCTTTACCAAAACCATTGATTTTTTAATAATAAATGGACTATTATTAAAGATGCGAATAACGAATCTACTTTTTTGTGAAAAAGTGTACATCGACAAACTTTTGAAACCAGAATGAAGGAACATTAAAGATGCTATAATGATAAAAAACAGACACTACCTTTTCTAACCACTGCTTGAAATTGAATCGTAAATTTAGTAAATTGTAATATTAAACGATCAAGTATACCTCAATAGCTCCCCACTACTAAATTTGAAACTATAATTGAATAACCCTTCCTAACAACATCTGTATTTAACAGATCCAATATTACAGAAATTGAATTTGTGTATTTTCATCATCTGATGAAGCCGCAGTGTGGTGAATCATATTGCTGTGGTTGCAACGTTACAAGAATTGCATTAATTTTTAAATTAATGCTGTGAATGCTTGAAAATTATTATATTCTACCTACAAACCTATTCCTTAACAGCATATACTTTATAAATTCTTATGAGTTCTTGCAGTGTTTTTAGCTTCTTCGTTTTCTGGTTTACTTCTTCTTTAGTATAGTTTTGGGATAAGGTTACAAATTTTTTTTTTAAAGAAAAATATAGGTTTTTATATAAAATCATATTTATATTTTTATTAAAACATCGACCATACTTAGCATTGCTATACTGTATCTATATTATTTTTTTAATATATGTAATTAAAAGAAAAATGTCTACCCATCTTTTGGTTATAATGTTTCTGTAAAACTAATATATTTATAATGATAGTCATAGAATATTTATCTTGTTTTTTAAATATAAAAAAAAATTCAATTCCTGATAAGTAATTTTTTAATATTAAGCTGATTCTATTTTACCAAAAACATACATTTTCACGTAGTGCCTTGGTAATCTAGAATTTTTGTAATGGCGAATGCTCGGAAATTGGCCTATATTAATCACTAGCTGCAAACATTCGCTCGTACTACCGCTAGCGTCTTAATACCTGCCCACTAAAAACATTCCATTAACTATCCCTTCGTCGTTATTATAGATTAATGAATTATTATTACTAAACAGGATAATATTTGTCCAAATTAATAAAGTCTTACTAAAAAAGCAAACATTTTCACGTTGTACTCTTTAGAAACGCACAGCACCACCAATTATCTCCAAAATTGAATGATTTATTTATTAACTTACTTTATTTCATCATTCATCAAATTCTGCCTTATGCATATCCTCCATTTTAAATAAACAGTAATATGAAAATTAAATTATTGAAAGAAAATTATTTTAAAAGAAAACTAAATGAAAATTAAATCCTAAATCTTAATGCAAATAAACTAATCGTGAGTCGAAATGTAGTGTATAAACCCTACACTCACTTCTGCTATCGCCAAAGTTTTTATTCTCTTTTAAAAATTCGCGTCTTAATACTTCAAAGTTCAAATTCTATCTCTATTCAAGTCTATTCCTGTTTTTCGATTATATACCAAAACAATTGACTATCTGCCATCTGCAGCGTCCCTCTTATCAATTTATTTTTTTATTTTTAAGTTGGCATTGAACGTACCGAAGCACCCGTGATGAAATCTCTTCTGTTCATTTTCTGCAAGTTGCCGCTTTTACACGCACATATTGTGTTTGATAGTTCATTCACTAATGTCGGCACCCCGAATTGTTTGTTATGCAAGAGTTTTTCACCAACTTGCTATGAATCTTCTACGGTATGTATATTTTCTTTTCTTCTTAATACAGTCTCTCCTTGTACTTGTTTATAAACGTATTGCCTTTCTCATTATTCGTTACATATTTTCTTTTCCCATTCGCCAACATAATCCTTATCTGCCTTTTAGAAACATCTCTAATAAAAAAATATATTGCAGACAACTGGAATCTTTCGTCCACACCTTGCATAATAAAGATCAGTCACGCCTGCTACGCTGTCTCTAGACTCTATCCAGGCTCTTTCCCCCGGTAATACATTTACTTGCAAAAAACTGTAAACAATATTGATACTATATTTTTCTTTGCAGGTTTTCGAACCATACACGATCATTCCCACAGTCTATTAAAGTTCCTATGCCACACAAACAAAAATTCATGAATGTATTCTTGTACTCACACAGTTATTGTTTATATAGATCATTGTTATTGAACATATCGTATTATAAATGTTCAATTCATATCCTTTTACTATTCATAAATATAAGTTCAAGGTATTTACTATGTTTTAAATATGATTATTGAAAATCTTTCTTATAAATTGTCACATTATGCACGTCTAAATTTACATATATGTATTCTCTTAAAACAGTGTTTCAAGGCTGCATAATTTTGCTCAAGCACGTCTTGTTTTTGTTTTGATTCATTTGATATTTATGTGTCTTTCAAACAACATAAAACCTATTGATTTGTTTTGTATTTATCTTATACCTAATTTTAATACTTATTCAACTTAAAATATACTAATAAATTGTATTTATTTTCACACAAAAAGTTTCTCTTTAATATATAGGCGGCAACCCATTATACCCTTGTGTTACCTGCATTGTCTAATGCTTAAAACTAAAGTAAACATTTTTAAACTTAGAACTTTTCAACACTTAAGCTAATTGTTAATATTATTATAATTCTTAAAGATACAACGATCTCAGCAATATGTAGTGTCTATATTAAATATTTTTGAAACTAGAGCTTGTGTTATTTACTTATTAATTATTGAAATGAAGTTTCAACAAGTACTCTCCAATCAATCAGTTACATGTTATTATTATATTATTATTCCTTAGATTGATAGCGTTACATAAGGATCGATTTTTTTGTTATCAGAACGAGAAAAGTCTCGTTACATGACGGTCTTATATCGCGCAGGGATAGCAAGTTAATATGGTTGCAAGTGAATATAATGAAAAAGAAACATAATATTGTAGTTTTATTTCTTCTCTTCTTATTCCGAGAAATTGAAATGCTTCCTCGTAGATGTTTGAACTTATTGTGAAAATTTTATTTCATTTGTAAATTATGGCGTTTTAACGCGCCTATTCACAAAGTTCTTATACCAAATAAATGCTTAATTCTTTAATTACTAATACTTAAGTTTACCGTAATTTAAGAAATACTCTAAAAATATAAATCTAAATTAATAAAGAAAATTTAAATACCATTTTCCGTATTCCCGAATCTTAACTTCATTTTCCTTATAACATGGGTCACCCAAGCAACTGCTTTCATCGCACGCCCACTTTCCATCATTGCATCTGCTACAAATTACAAAATACATAATTACTGTACTAATTAATATTCTAAGAGCATACTTACCAAATCTTACAGCCTTCTTGTCTGAGTGCATTTTCTTTACATTCTTGAATACAGGGATCATTTGTACACAACCAGGTGCCTTTAGTACATACGCTACAAAGATTATAAATGCATATTTTTATTAAATAAATTAATTCATATAAAGATTTAATATATGTATTATTATTTTTATTATATGTATTAATATATGCATATAGCATTCCAAATAATTGCCAAATTCTTTGAAAAAATTTTAGGACATATAAAGTTTTGCATTTTTTTTAATATATTTTTTAGAAATTACTGCTTCCACTGTCTTTCTTTTTTTCTATAGCTGAAGAAAATGATTCATTGATCGGCCGTTTGCCTTTTTTGCAAATTATGTGTTTTGCAATATCCAGGCAGTTAAAAAAGTTTTTAACAAATATTTTCAAAACGATCAATAACAACTGATCAACTTTAAGGTAGTATGAATTGAAAATTCCAGGTTATTAATATGCTGTTGTATCATATTGGCAATGTTATTCAAAATTCATGATTATTATGTTTATTTTGTGAACTAAATATTTAGGCACGACTCTGACGGTAAAAAATAAAGAAATACGTTTCTTACTTGCCGATTTAATAACATTAAATTTGGCAATCTCTAGTATTTTTAATAATAAGACTTACCAAGTATTGCAATCCACTTTCCTTGTTTCCTGTTCATTAGAACAACACTCATTTTCTGTACATTCCCAGAAGGCACCTTTACATGTACTGTAATCAAAATTATTTCTGAATAATTTCTTGTCCAATTAGTATGCTAAACACTTACCATGTATTACAGTCTTCTTGCTTAACATCATTTTCTTTACATAGTAAATCGCAGTCCTCGTCTGTGCATTTCCAAAATCCGTTAGTGCAGACACTGTGTGAAAATCATATATAACAATATTATTTTGCTGGTTTTGTTTCAAAAATTTGATTTTAATAGGGGCTATTTAAATCTAACTGATCATTTAAAATTACACTAAATTATTTTTTCTCACTTTTTTTTGTACCATGCCTGCAAAATCTGACCTAATTAAAGTAGGCTGTTTTTTAAGTAATCATGTAATCAAATTCTGACAGTTTTCGGACTTAAATTTAAATTATACTGCCACCAACTATTAAAAAAAAAACATGGCCGTCTTTAACGAGGAAAATCTTTGAAAGCACGGTATATATAATATTTTAATTCATAGTAATTACAAACAAATACTTCTGATTATTTATTTTTATAGTTTATAATTCATCTATGTAGGCATGTCGTAATATTCTTTACAGTTAAATATTTACGTGGTTTACATAGATCAGTTGTGTGTTTACTATTTGTCTCATTCTTACGGTAAAACATTTTGTAAAGCTATGGACAAAACAAGCCGAATTGTTTTCCATAAAAATTTCAGAAATTTAAAACGACAAAACCAGCTTTTCACTGAATTTTGTTCATATACCATATACAGATATGCAAGTATATTTAATTTAAGAAAATAAATAATCATACCAGCGGCTACAATCTTCTCGATCAGCAATTACGGTGCCTTCTTCGTGGCTTCGCCTTTTTTTATAGCAAGGACAATCCGTCCGTTTTACGCAGGCTTTGACACTGCTCTCATATGCATATCCATCTTTGCATTCACATCCTTCCTCGCATACGTCTACGCTTGTAATATTGTAGGCATGCATATTCTGCAATTATAATTTATGGCGGTATAGAAAGCTAAATATTAGGAGTTAACTTTTAATGCGTGGAAAATCGCTATTTTTGCCCAGACCACGTATTTCAAGCAAATGGCGGCAACTAACAATACGGAATTAAAATGTCAGATAAAAAATTTCTAATTTAGAACTGGGGTAGTTTGATACGTATAATTAAAAACGCTAAGAAGTAGATAACAATAATTAGCAAATGGAATTTTTTAGGAAAAATCAGCATGCGTAGTTAAAAACAAAAACGTACCAGGTGAAATAATTTTCGCAGAATTAACAATGAATATCCAACTTCATCCGAACCGGCAATGAACAAGATACAATTTCATATTTATGATTTTGTGACCTGCACCACTTTGTGTTCTTTAAATAAATTTATTGTAATATCAGTTTTCAAAACAGAAGATATTTTTGCACAATTGGAAAGCAATATTCAACGCATGCTGAAGCTCTCTGAATATAAAAAGTGCACTTTGCAAGGGAATAAACACTAAAGCAAAAATTAGTATGAAATAAAATATTACCTGACACGTTTTCATAACAGGATTCTTGCAAGGAGAGAAAACGGAATTTTTTATTGTGCATTTCTCGTTTAAGTCTGGCAGATATGGAACTATGGGCAACGTATATATATCTGGAACGGTAACAATCCATTTGGCATCTTCACAAGTGCTAAAAATAAAATTAAAATAATTGTAAAATCCCCTAAGTTACATCGTCATTGACATACAGCAGTTCCTCTTCACTTTTTAGAAGTTGAAAACCTGGCGGATAAGCAATTCCTTCTATTCTACATTTGCACTGTGATACGGGAATACATTTTCCGTCTTCGTTCATAGTTTGGCCTGTTGGACAACTGCACCCTTCGATGCACGTTTTTCCACAATCCGGTCGAAGAGAAATATCCTCACAAGTCCTCGTACATCCGTTGTTGCATATTTGGAACACTTGACCGGAAGGGCATGTCGGTTTACATTCTGGTTGAATATCCATCCAGTTAATGGCAATTCCTTTCTGACCACATTTACCAGCGAACATAGCTATTGAATCACACACGCATTTAGTCACCTGCAAGAATAATATAAACGTAGTATGTGTTTAGTGTACTAAATATAAGAAACTAGCCAGCTCGGCGTTCTGCCCTTTGTGGTAGATGGTGCGATGAGTTTAATTTGGTTAATGTTCGTGTTTTTTTTGATAATATATACCAAATTCCTTTTTTTAACAATAAATATTGAAAATGTTGAGTTGATATAGGCAATAACGCAGACGAATGATTCTTGTATGTCGATATCCAAACAGAAATAATCTTTATATGTCAAAATTCAATTCTACCAAAAAAAATAACGCCATCTATCGGCTGGCAAGATATACCAAAGCTATTTTGTTGACCACGCGAACGTGTTGTGTAAGGGCCGGTTGTACCAACGAAGTTCAACGCAAGTTCAGCGTTGAACCGGGTTCTAATTAGAAGGAGCCTTGGTACAACGGCTCCTTCTAATAGATCTGGGTTCAAGCTATTCAAGGCCGTTCAAGATGAACGGTAAGTTTTGGTGGTTCAAGCTGGTTCAAAGCTGATTACCTAACCTAACACATAATTTACGTTTTGTTTAAAAAGTAGTTAAAAAAATATATTCGTTTAAGAGTAGCAGGAGATTTAATGGGGTTGATAGAAGTACTGCCAGTCGAGTAATTAAGAAGGTAGCATCTGCTATTGCACACTTAAAAAATGAGTATATTTCTTCAATTGCACTGAATTGCCCATTATGTGCTTATATTTTTTAACAAGAGCAACTAAAAGCTCATAATTATTAAAATTAGCTGCTCTTGAAAATTTTATCGCTTTCAAAGCCATTTCTATTACCTACTATAAATTAAAACCACCACCTGCACTATTATTTGCATATCCATCACCTATACAATATTCTTACGTGATTTTAATTATAAAATAAAAGGAAAATTAAATAATAATACTGATAAAAATCTTATGAAAGGATCACAACAAGCACGCTTCGAAAATAATCCCGCCAAATCTCTAATAGCACTTTTTGTTGCCAACATTTCCCTAAATTACTAGAATTACTAGGATCAGTAGAACGTTAATATTATTATGATGGTACAACGCATATTTGCTTGAACTAAGTTCACCGTTGAACGGTCGTTCATCTGATCTTAATGCTGAACCGAATTTGGTATAACCGGCCCTAAATCATTTCGGTTTATAAATAAAAAAATTGCTAATAATCCTACCACAGCGCCACCTATCGGGTCCAGATTAAGTGATTTTTCCTTCCTAACATAGGCATGAACCATCGTCTCGACAAAAAACGCCTAATAATTTAAAATATATTTCCCAGTTTTAAATTTCAAGGTAACTTTATTCCGATTACGTGATTAAGAAAAGTAAATTGTAAATTAGAGTAAAAAATTAGGTGTGGGCACCACACGACTTTCTCGTACGTATGTCCGTTCCAATATATTTATACAAAAGTTATTCCCAACTAAGTTATATTTTTTATAGTTGTATTTTCTTAATAAATTAAACCTCCTAGTAAAAGTGTTACTTTCTGTTCGAATTTTGAAAAAAATTTACAAAAATTATCCCAAATCCAACTCGAATTACTTTCATATTCTTTATAAATCTCTTAAAATGTATAATTTGCAAAAAACTGTTTGTCGAGACGACAAAAAGACCTACTTCCGGTAGATATTTCGAAAATCTTTTTTGTCAAATTTTTCTAAGATTCACTTTTTCCTTTAGAAATTTGTCTAAACTCGGTAGTTGATTATAATTCTTTTACTGCATTAAACAACTACTTCCGGTCTACCGATCGTACTAAAAAATCTAATCAGATCTAAAGAGGAAGATTGGACTCGTAAATGTAAAGTTCGGTAGTGATAACTACTGCCTTTTGACCGCTATCCTGATTACACACACATATACAGAAAGAGAGAAGCATATGCTCAGACATGTTTGCAAAAATCACTTTTTCGACTTCGAAACGTGGACATTTCACAAGTTTTTTATAGTTTTACTGGTTGCTTAGTGTTATTTATTTCTAACAATGCAGTTAAAAACTTCTTAATTAATTACCATTACGTACAAAAGGTTTACTTATATTTCTTTCTTATACGTAGCATAATAAAATAATATAATACTTTCTTATATATATAAATAGCTTTCAGTTTTGTTTAAAAACTACTTTTTTTTCTTTATCTTAATCCGACTCGTAAATAGAGTAAGTTTTTTAGACAATCTCGATACGTTACTCCCATAACACGTTAATACCTGAGCTAAAATGTACGTCAGGGGCTTTTCGGAAAAGGCTAGTTGAAAAAGGTCGTTATAGTTAGGGATAAGAAAAACCGTGAAAAAAAATTGTGAATAAATAATATCTTCCGATCGCGCATTCACTACCAAGTTTTGAAAAAATAAGGAAATGAAGTGTTCTTTTCCAATTTGTTGAAACCGTCAAACGATTGAAATTTAAAAAGCGCTAGTTTAGCTAGTAAAGCTAATTGTACGACAAAAAAACAAACCCTTGATCATTCAATATTAACCGATCGCGTATTGCCTTAAAAAATATCGTAAACGCCTTATTTTGAAGGATTGCAATAAGGCGACTGACTGTCTCTGGGAGATGAGTAGCATCTTCCAATCTATTCCCTCGATTGGACCCACATTTTTTTTGTCATCAGTATTGCTAACGTGCTTATGGCAAGTTTCGTTTTCTTTTGGTGATTTTGTTTATTTCTATAACTGACGATTGATTCTTATAGTTGAACGACAACACCTAAGAATTTATTTAACAGGAAGGGTTTTCAGTGTCCAATATTCGGCAATCCATCAGATTTATCTCCAAAGAACCTCCCTACCTACGAAGAGGTTATGAAATGCTACTTTCGGGTAAGGTCCTAAGATTGTGTTTGAGACAACCAGATTGACACGATACCTGCCTGAATATTTGCGAAGACTAATAGACCCAATAATAAAACGAAACTCATATTTTACACATCCCGAAAATTTAATTTTTGCTATAGTTATGAACGAAAGAGAGCATGCTAAATAACTGGGATTACGTCGAGTTCATAAAGCGCGGGTAAATTGCAAAGGGTAAACAATTAGAGAGTTTATAATGCCAACACTTGAATTCAACGCTATCAATTAAGTGACATGATTAAGTGTTAAGTTAATGTTTGCAACGTGACTACGCCAACTTTGCTAAGGAATGTACCGGACGAAGAAATAGAAAAAGTGATCAACACTGGCAGACTATAGATTTCAGACTCCAATAGCCAAAGTGTGTGCGGTACTGAAGCTAAAAATTGACTACATAAGAAACACCCTGCTGTCGAGATAATGGCATAATAGGAGCGGCGAAAGCAAAAAGTGCAGTAAAAACAGTATGTAATAATTACCTATTTCAAATACGGTTAAGTGCATGCGTCACCCCTCCCTTAGCAGTGAAGCAGAGAGAGGTGAGGATGTATATAAACACGCGGATATTGATAGGCATATAGTTAAGTTGTTCCGAATAAAGTGATATATAAAAATCGTGTTTTATTGTAATACAATATAGGAAATAACGGGTAACAAGCAAGAATATAAAAGTGGCGACGAGAATAAAAATAAAAGAAAATAAAGAAAAACCTGAAATAAAAAGTGTAAATATATAGGTAGTAAAGTGATGGAAGGAAAGAAATAAAGAAAAACCGGAAAGAAAAATGGAAAGTAGCCACGTGGTTGGTCATATACCGGACTTTAAATTAAATGTTTCGGATTGGAAAATTTTTAAAGCAAGGCTATTTAATTATTTGGAAGCAAACGATATAAATATAACGAAGAAGAAAAGAGCAATTTTATTATATGCATTAGACGAAGAATCATACAGGTTAGTCTGTAATTTATGTTCGCCAGCGTCCCCGGAAAAAAAGGAGTTCAACGAATTATTGGTAGTAATAGATAATTATTTCGCGCCTAGAAAATCTTGTTTTGACGAAAGTACATATTAAATTTTATGAAGCGAAACGGAAGAGTGGAGAAGCTGGAATAGATTGGGCGGCAAGAGTGAGAAGTTTAGCGGCTTCATGTGATTTTCAAGAGTATTTAGACACAGCAATTAGGAACAAATTCGTATGCGGTATCGGAAGAGGACCTGTTCTAGACAATATAGGAAATAGCGGGTAACAAGCAAGAATATAACACAGTATTCGCAGCAATTTTATAAAAATAGGTTTTTTAATAATAATTTTGAATGTTTTGTTTTTACAATAAATATATAAAAATGTTTTCCTCTCTTTCAACACCCTTTTACTATGCATTGCAAATTATTGCAGTTGATATGCATTATATCAGAGATTTTCAAAAAACTGCTAAAAATAATTATTTGCTTATTTTTTGAAGTGAAAACTTCTATGGGCGTGTTGAAGCATTGATTATTGGGCACTGAACGCGACTGAGCCGTCACGCTCGGAATGTTACGCTAGTTCGGGTAAAGTCGGCTCGACGCTCGGCTTTGTATTATAATACTAACTAGTGGTATTTAATTTCAATTAAATTGAAATTTAGAATAAATACGCGAAATATTGTATTTTTATTTTCTGAAAAATTCTTGTCCGCGTGCAGATGCAAACCCGAGCCGCCCGGGTGTAAGGCCGGCACATTACCATTAGAGCATCGCGGGTACTCGTATGAGAATTATAATATTTGTATATATACATGCGTACGTATGAATTTTTGAAGTGAAAACTTGATCAGACCGAACGAAATGTACTAGAATAATGTATACACAATAATAATAAATATATATTTTTTAAATGTAATATAGAACGAAAATGGAAAATGGAAAATGGAAATGTAAATGAATATAGAACGAAAAAAAAAGTTGTATTTCGTATTATTAACCTCGCTTTGATGAAGTTTTCACTTCTGCCGTGTGGTCTTAAGCACACCCACAAAAATTTTATTTCAACTAGCCGTTTCCCAAGAATTAAAAGAAAGTCGTAAGTTTACCCCAATACACACATGGATATCATTGAGTAAATTATCTACCCAATCTAAAAATGAAAAAACAAAGTATAATTTTACTTACATTTTCCTTGCAATAGCAAGCGTCGTACACGCAATTTTCGTAGTCGACGTCGACGTCTTCAAGATCACACTCTAAAATTTAAAGTCACAATATGTACCGGGTGTTTTTTTATCTTTGATATCATTTTGATTACCTGCAACTTTTTTGTTTTTAAAAATATCAGAATGAAGCAAAAATCATTTTGCATAGGTATCTATGAAGTTTTTTACGTTTTAAAAAATAAAACAAAACACTAACGTTTTTCCAAGATATTAACCTAACTTATATTTTTTTAAATGGAAAGCCCTAAATATTTTCGGATATTTCGCTTTTACATGAAATTTCAAGTATATTTTATAAAGCATACCCCATACCTATCTTCAACGGTTTGCGAGAAAACGGCGTTTAAACATGCCATTTTTAGAATAATTTAATTTTGTAAAATTGTTTTTTTTAATAATTTGTTACTTTGTTAATCGTTAATCTTTTGTTTTATTAAAAATAAACTTTCTAAGTAATTATGAAAAATGATTTCTGTTTGATTTCGACATCTTTAAGAACAGGGTTACAAAACTAAATTTTTCTTTGTTGCATGTTTAAACGCCGTTTTTTCGCAAACCGTTGAAGATAGGTATGGGGTATGCTTTATAAAATATACTTGAAATTTCATGTAAAAGCGAAATATCCGAAAATATTTAGGGCTTTCCATTTAAAAAAATATAAGTTAGGTTAATATCTTGGAAAAACGTTAGTGTTTTGTTTTATTTTTTAAAACGTAAAAAACTTCATAGATACCTATGCAAAATGATTTTTGCTTCATTCTGATATTTTTAAAAACAAAAAAGTTGCAGGTAATCAAAATGATATCAAAGATAAAAAAAACGCCCTTATTACATTGAATTTTGTAATAGGAAATACGAGAAAGCGTTTTTAATTTTGCAGAATGTAGGAGTTGGATGATGACAGTGGGAGAACCCTTTCGTGTCGTAACGTGTTCAGTGACTCATTATTGGTATAAATATAAAGTTTTAACACAATCGCGTCAGTAGTCTTTAAACTATCGTCGACAATGTAACTTAACCAAGAAGAAAGTGTAAAATATGGAGAAAATCGAGTATTGCACCTTTTCAAGTTCCTTTCAAAACAAGGAAAGTCTGTTCATACCATACTGTAAGGGATGTCATGCGTTTACGGAGATTTTTGCCTGGAAAAACTATGATTTTTAAGTGGCACAGTCGTTTTAAGCAAGAAGGGCTATCACTGGGAGACGACGCACGGCCGCGGTGGCTTGTCGAAGTGACCATTCCACAACTTGTTAAAAAAGTTAAAAAAAATATAATGGAAGATGCTTGGCTAAAGAAGTCGCAACTTATAGGAATCTAATACAACCATATGTAAAATTATTCATGAGCATCTTGACATGACTAAGGTCAGCGCAAAATGGATGCCTAGAATCCAAACATAACAGCGCGTGAAGTGCTCCCGTGCGTTTTTGGACGTGTATAATAAAGACAAGGGTAGTGTATTGTGTCGGATTGTTATTGAGATGAAGTTTGGGTTCATCATCATGAACCTGATTCCACACAAGATTCTATGCAGTGACATAAAAAGGGCATGCCACCACCTAAGAGCTAAGGGCAGTGCCGGTCGGCTGGAAAACTAATGACTTCTGTCTTTCTGAGACTCAGAAAGAATCCTGTCAATTGATTACAAAGATAAAGGCGTTTCCATAATTGAAGAATACTTATATAATAGCTTCAATCGTCTGAGCATAGAAAAGAAGTCATTAAAGGAAAAAGGAAGTGGATAATTGACGAAAGTTGTCCTGCTCCTGCGCCACGATGCTACCGTTGTGTATCACTGGTTGCCCTGCAAAAAGTGAGCTTTGATATTTTAAATCACCCACTCTATACTCCAGACCTGCCTCTTGGCGATTTTTACCTCTTCCCTAAAATGAAAAAGAACTGAGTGGGAAGAAATTTACGGGCACTGAAGAAGTAAAGTTTTGGCACACACAAGCTAATTGAAAGATCTCAAAAATGTATTAGGATCGCAGGTGAATATATTGAACAATAAAAATATTTTTTTTTTAATTTGGCGAACTTAAGTACGTTTTAGAAACTTTTTTTTAGTTATAAATAGTTTTGATGAAATCTTAATATTGGCCAATTTTCCATTCAATGAAACTTCTTAGAACCCATTTACATTCATTTATTTTTGTGAACTAAAATTGTACCAACAGTCATTTGAACAATTAGAATCCAATAAATTTTAATACATTGAATCTATCCACAGTTGTAGCATTTATTTACAACAAACTGGAGGTGCATGAAAAACTGTTTGATATTATATTTTTGAAATTTGAAGCAATAAACATGTACAGACTTACTATCAAATATGGAGCTTTTGATTAAACTACAGAGTTTCTCGGCTGGTGCTTTGGCCCCAGGATTCGCCACACAAGGGTGTTGGATCTCCTCCGGTGGTAGGTCTCCGCAGGAGTATTCAGTTTTCCAGCTGTTGCCAAATACGACGGGATTATCAACCAATTCCCCATCTGGTGTAATGAAATCATCGTCTTTATCTTCTGTGTAGGTGCCCAAGAGTCCCTGAAAGTAAATTGGATTTTATAAATTGTTACACTTTTTAGTGACGGTTAACATTTCGGCGTTTGGATCAAATGTCTCCATACAGGTATTGTAAAGTGTCCCATTAAGATCGCATTATTGAAATAAACAAAAGCAATTCTAATGCTTTTATTGCAATAAAGAGTGTAGACATGGAGGTTATGTATGGAATGGTTATAAATGGCCGCCTAGTGACTGATAATTTTCAATGACATTTTGGCATAACTTGTAAAAAACTTTAAATCAAAACGTATAGTGGATATATACAACCATATACAACCTATTAAAACGCATAAGAGACGAAATAAGCGCCCCACTGGCAGGATGTTTTCCCGGGACAATTAAAGATTGACAGGGTGATTCCAATAAACAAAAGCGAGGATATTAACAAAACTATCGGCCCATATGTGTTCTTCCTGCAATCTCAAAAATTTTCGAGCAAGTAATTGCAAGTAGAGTGACCCAATATTTGGAAAAGAAGAAATTTTTAACTAGCAAACAACACGGTTATAGAAAAGGGCACCCCGTAACTACAGGTATAGTGACGGCACTGAACTACGTCATTAAGGCATTAGACAATAGTATGTTTGTGGAAATGTTTTCATTAGTCCTAAATAAGGAGTTTGACACCAATCTAATTGGAAATAGTTTATTTATTAATTTCCTGAACAAGTCGTCAGCATGAGATTAACAGCCTATTCAGGGAGATGTCAAGGAACTCTAAGGGTTTTACTAAAATTTTTATCTTCTGTATGACATAATGTCAATAACTATTCCTTCAATTTTGATTTAATCAAGCTAAGTTTATTAACAATAAACCAGAGTTTTATATTATCCTGAATATTATTACTAGCAGTGTTCAGGTTTGACAGAAATAGAGAATCAGAATTTATGAAGTTGCAACAAAATAAAATTAAAATTTGTACTACACCTTATCAAATTTTCCA
The DNA here is from genome assembly GCA_963170755.1 of Amphimallon solstitiale. NCBI lineage: Eukaryota > Metazoa > Arthropoda > Insecta > Coleoptera > Scarabaeidae > Amphimallon > Amphimallon solstitiale. The sequence continues at coordinate 130,836,427 of OY720680.1, forward strand.
AATATATAAAACACAAACAAAGCCCAAGGACAGAATAAACCCTGTTGATTGCTCAGATCTTTGTTTTATATTACAGAAATGCGAAAGACCAAAGACTAAATAAAACTATCTATCTATTATTAAACCATTGAAGTTTTAAACAATTACAGCAAATTTAATATGAGCTTACTTCTATTACATTCAATTCTTTAGTGAATTTATGAATCAGTGTAGTGAATGATACAGCTTGCAGCATCTAAATTGTTATGATCACATATTTTTTTGCAAAAAGAGACAAATATATCATTAATATACTTACAGTAACCGTTCCTTCTAGCGTTGTTGGCAGTCTGACCCTAATTATATTATTACCATTCCATTGTATTTGAACTAGATTGGACAATTCGGCTACAAAATGAACAATAAATTCATAATAAAGCTTGTATCAGCACACATCACACATAATTATACTTATGTTATAAATCTTATAAGTGACCTCATGATTTCATATACCTTACCTAAAATGTATGAACCTGAAGGTTTTGTAATTAATATAGAGTCCTCTTTAAACGGAAACCTGGTAACCTCTACATCATCAATTGTAACTGCTAAGTTTGATTTAAGTTCAACAACGTTTCCTCCTATCCTGATAATAACGCGTCTTATATAAGAAGGTCCTCCGGCGTCTTTCTAAAATACAGAAATAATAAATTAGAAAGATCCCAATAACATATACGTTTCATACAGCACACTTAGTCAACCCAGTCTTGCAAAAGATCTGCGGGCATCAAGCTAGAACATAGAAAATATTTCGAATCGTACGTACAAGAACTTCTGGAGGAGGAACTAGATAAAGCCTAGCTTTCAATGAAGGCAAAACAACTGAATTGCCTTTCACATTCAAACAAAATGCAATTGTAGAAAATATAGAATCTGCAAACCTGATTAGCATATATTTGAAGAGCCCATATTGATTGACAGCCTCAGGCTTGCAATGTTCAGTCATTCAGAGTCATTAAAAAGTGCTTGCAATGTAATGACTTATTTTTATATTGTTTGCTGTACTGAATTCAAATATGACATCCATTTTTCTCAGTCACGTAAGGATTTTTCACAAAATAAGCTTGAATAATGGGGAAAGAAGAGTATTTTACATATACCTACTAAGCAAAAGTAGCTTTTTTTAAAATATATGTTAAATGTTTTATTTCCAAATTTATTATTTATCAAACTATTGGAAATGATTTGGTTAATTCTCCTGGTAATATGCTGTATTTTTATTTTCTCCTGAAAGCTTCTTTTGGCACCTTGCCTCTTGTAGCCAGCATACAGGTCTTCTCTGAGCAGCATCCAACAGTAGCCCCATCATATTGATGATCCACATACCTTGGTATCTACACTCCATCTCCTTGATATGGTTGCGAAATCTTTCCCCCAGTTCTTAATTAACAGCGCCAAAAGTTTCTGAGGAATTTTTTGACGACTTTCTTAAAAGATCTCCAGGCCTCCTTTTAACTCAGTTCGAATTTACTTTCAAACACTTCTTCTTAAAAAAGTTTCCTAATATCTGGACCTACAAAAACACCTTCCTTTATTTTGCATCCAGCGGCCGTGAAAACTTGTGACCAAGGTATTTAAAGCAATCCTCTTCTTTTGATCAGTCCTTAAGCCAAGTTTGATGTGAAGTGGAGGCGAGACGACTTACTGGAATTAACCAAATTTCCTTCACTACATATTTGTTTATAGTTTTTAATGCTTTTCTAGGTGACCACTTCTTTATGATCCAGCGATGCTCTAATCCTGTCTGTTCGATTCACAAGATGCAAGGGTACTTGGTGAATCCTGCTTGTTGTACAAATAGCATGAAAAACACTTTTAAATCACCACATATCGTCCCATTCATTATCTTAATATTTCAATTTGGTGGGATTCCAGGCTAAATCATACTTTCTGCCATTACGTAGAAGCGCTGGTTTGAAATTTCTTTCTGACGGATCAATAAAGAGCCTCTACTTATTCACATCATACTGTATATTAAACATTTCCCTCAATCAAGGGATATTGCTATAGTAAACCAAGCCACTATCTTGATAAAACTATTGTAGAAAATGCTATCTGAAACACCGTGAAAGTCCTCATCATAAGTCTTCAGAAATTAAGAAAAATAGCAAGAAGAAAAAGCGGTGAAGGTATAGAATAAAATTGATCAAAGTTGCAAAGGAAGACTTAGATTTTCGATTAAGATTATAGGCTGTGTGAAATTGGCAAGTAATATTGTCAATGGAAAAAAATAGTACCGAGTTATGAAATTGTCTTACGATTAATTAAGGATGCAAGCATATAGCTTAGTTATTTATCTGATTTGAGTAAAGCAGTTTATGGATTTTTGTCAATTATCCGAATGGATGTTGGAAGATTTTAATCACACTAGGAAGAAATTTCAGACTCAGTGAGTTTGAGATTCATTTATTTACGACCATATTGCGGTAAGCTTTTAATATTAGGTATGTTCCAACATACAGTTCTGAACGGTTCTAGAACTAGTGCGCATGTCATTTATGAAAAAGACTATTCGGACCATGCAGTTCTGGAACTACAAATTCTGAGAACTAGTAGTTCAATGTTCGGCCTTTCAGAACGCGTAATTCAAGAACCGTTCTGAATTACGAGTTCTTCTAGAACTGCATGGTGCGAACAGTCTTTTTTTTTAATGATATGCGCACTAGTTCTAGAACCGTTCAGAACTGTATGTTGGAACAAACCTATTGTATTTCATTCGTAAAGGATTATTTACTAGCGAATGCTTAGTTAATTGGGGTTTATGTATTTATATAATCATTGGTCTTATAGTTTGTCAATTGTCTAACATAATTTTTGGCGGTTTAGTATTAACAGACCCGCCGAGATGACACACCCTGTATATGTCCTAAACTATTTTCTTTAAATTTTTAACAGCAAATGAGGTAACCTACTTACAATAAAATTAATACAATTACTTACTGAATATTGACCATTAGCCCATCCATATTGATCAGATTCTATTGAAAAATCGATACCTTTCACCAAATAATACACACACTTGCCCATGAAATCGAATCTTTTTCCATCAAATGTTGTGAAATGTGGATCTCCGGCGCACCAACCATCCGGTCCTGGGCACGGTTCCTAAATAAAATTCTATGAGTTACACTTTTATCTAACTCTTAAATTACACACCTTAGGGCAATCTACTACTCCATTCTTACAAACACATGTGTGACAATTCTGTTGAATGGTTTGGCCCGGGTCAAGTATTACGCCACCGTGAACGCAAGGACATTTCTTCTTAATATAACAGTTTCCGTTCAAAAAATACATCGCCGCAGTACAGTAGCAACCTTCTTCGCATTTTGCTCCAGCCGGCTCTAATGGTGTATTACCATTGCAAGTTTGCAAACCACCTTTAGGGGCACATGGTAGGAAGGACAGTTGTCCAGGACATCTTCTGGCTATAAGACAATTGAGTTACGTATAAATTAATAAGAAAGTATGTAAAGATATATATAATAAAAGCCATTCGAGTGACCCACTCTAATCGGCTGAGCCAAAATAGCTTAACTGAATCGTCAAAATCGACAGAAATTAGTGAAACGGGAGGAAGAACTCCTCTCTGGATAAGAGGTATTAAAAGCCATCGTCTGGCGTGAGCGTATGGCCGTCTTTAAATTTCCGGTCGACAGAGAGCTTTACCTTCTTAGTGGATTGTGTGCAAAGATATCGGCCGATGAAGAGGAACATGCAAAAATGGATACTCGGGTGTGATGAAAAAATTCGGACAAACGGCGTTCGTGATGAAAAATTCAAGCGAAACTCTTTTTTAATTGTTCTGTATGCAAGCATTAACTGCACGTAGCCGAGTAACATACACCAAAGAAAAATAGCTAATGAAGTTTTAATGTCATGTATGTAATTAATTTTAAGTGTACAATGTCCTTTCAACTGAAGTTTAATTTTCGACGACAGTCTTACGAAAATTGGATTCCAGGTTATGAACCATCAAAACGAGCAATCAATGTCAATTCGTAATGACACTTGCCCAAGAACGACAGAACTATTGAAACTACTCAAAAACACTCAAAATTAACAGCATTAATTATTGATAATGTCAAAGGTGAATATCTATAATGATCCGAATATGTGCCATGGAGTAAGAAAAAATATCGATTTGTCAAGTTTGAATGTCAGAATGCCAAGAAATGTTGGACAGTTCGGGAATGAAATATGCATTTATTTGGCTGATTACAAGAAAACGATATGTAAGAGATCAAATGGGATAGATATTTTCGATTTTTTGGGAATAAAAGCTCTAAATTTGTGAAGTACAGTAAGTTCTATAAAACATTTATATAGGCGCGAATGAGCAGTTATAGTATGGATCATAATGGCAAAGAAATGGAAAAATGTAGGTTCAAGTGTGATACTACAGAAGTAAAATACGTATTAGATATGTATTTTTGTTACTGCCAATTTTTACTGTTGTATCCTTCTTTTCTACATGCATTTGTTCTATGCCAAAAACACTAATATCTAATAAAATATCTCACATCCTTGTGTGAAAGTGAAAGTGTACTATCACATGTAAGGATAATAATAACAATAACGAGTTTTTTGTATTATAAAAATGATCCTTAATACAAAAAAAAAATACACACAATTGCTACATTTACTTATGTCAAGAATGACATTCAATTTGACAATTAGGCCTTCCAATAGATTTTTGACGATTATAGGAACGAATAAACGTCAACTAACTTTTGACGCACTGACAGTTTGTGCAAAAGCTTAAATTTGTCGTACATGCGGGGCGCGTCGCGTGTTTAGAAAATCGGACGTTATAAGAAGCAGCATGGCAATGCTCGCGCTTTACAGGATATTGTAATAAAACTGTAAGCGGAAGCAAAAGGGGCGAATTCAAGCACGAAGAGATAAAAAATCCAACGAGTTCAGATATATATTTTCTATTTCAATGTCATCTTCGTTCTAGAAACCATATGATATCACAGTACATAGGTCAACAAAAATATTCCTTTAACATTTCTTGCAATATATTAGAAAATAAATGTATTAATTTTAATCTATATATATCGCAGAAAGCGCGATATATTTCAAACGAATACCATATACTTAGGCTTAGGTAAATGTAAAATCATATTGTTTTTCAAATTTTTTATATATTCGTTGCGATGGTGATGGATGAATATTAGACTTTGCCACATCAACCATATTTAAACAACAAAAGGTGCACAGAACTAAGAATGTGAAAGTATAATATTACGAAAGCATAAAGATAAAATACGTATAAACCTAAGGGTTAAAGAATAGTGAAAGTTAACAAGCTTAGAAATTAAACTAAATACATTTAAAGTAAATATAATTCAGATCAAGTTAATTCTCTTCGAATTGATTAAAAATTCATCGAAAATTAGCAAGGGAAAAATAGTAATTACCAATTAACATAGTATATACGAGGGATCAGCTGAGTTTATTGAGAAAAAGAAAATCTAGTATACTGTGAAAAACAATCGTACAGTGTTTAGTTGTTGAAGTTATTGTTAGTTATTTGCAACGAAACTTTAAATTTCTCCAATAATAGCAGGCACCATTTTTTTTCCAAAATAGTGACAGGTAACGAAACTAACATTCCCTCCTTCGACCTTCCTACCCACCAAGAGAGTCGCGTATGGATTCACGAAGACAAGGAAACCACTTAATGACCAGGAAGTAGCGAGCAATGAAAAAGGTTATGCATAAGGTATTCTTCAGAAGTACGGCTTTAGTAAATGCAATTAAGCTAGGTAGCCAAAAGACAGTTAGAGCAAAGTGGAACACTGAAAAATGTTTTCAATAGAGTTCCAGGCAAGGAAATTAAACTCCACCATGATAATGCATGTGCTATAAGGTCGTTTTAACTCTTCAATTTTTATCAGAAAAAAATATAAACGTAATAGAACATTCGCCGCTTTCACCTGATTTGGCAATGTGTGACTCTTGGTTATTTTTTGGGCTTGAACGCAATTTGCTGGGTAGAAGATTTTCGTCGGAAAAAGGGATTGATATCGCAGTTCAAGCTTATTTTGATGGTATTTCGAAAGAAGATTAGTTGGGAGCTTTTAAACAGTGGCAAGAAAGAATTGGCAAATGTATCATTGCTGAAGAGAATTACTTCGAGCATATCTAAAATCAAATGCTAAAAAATATTAACCGTGTTTTTTATTCTCAATAATTTTAGTTTGTCCCTTGTATAAGTACTTACGACATGTGTCTGTATTCCTCCATGATACTTTAGGTATACCAGCGTTAATACTTGCTTTAGCATAAACATCCAATGTTTCGCACAGGCAATCTATGTTTTTCGTTGCACAAGCACAATAAGTCGAAATGCATGCGTCGATGTACAGTTGTGGATCTAACAACTATAGAAATATAACAGTAAACGATTAATTTTCTTGTATTTAATAATATTGTGTTAATTATGAGATTTTCAATTTTCCATATTGCCATTCATTCAAATTAAATGAGGTACATAAAAATACAGAGTACCTCTTAGTTTCTGAATTGAATTCTGCTGTCGACGTTTCAATATCCCAAGAGACATATTCAGGACTGTTACTGGTTCTGCTATTACACCAAAATTTAAAGGTGTGTCCCTTGAGATAATAGACAAAATGTCGGCATCAGAAAATGGGATGATAAACACCAAGAAGTATTCCACGACAGCCGTGAAAGCCTACAACATAGATTTTTCAAATAGTGTTTTATTACATAAGTATTCAACTAATCACAATCAATTTCTTAGATTTTAATTCTAATAAAAATTAATATATTTTATTCTCTCATTTTCTACTAATCTAAAATATATTCATCATAATCTAGTAACTTGTAAGCCGTACATGGCAATATGTAATTAAGTGCTCTTTGGTTATAGAGGATCTGAACAATTTGAAGAGCTTAAGTGTAAGAAATTTAGCTGACAGGAAAAGGTATTTCTTGAAAATTTCCGGCGCCTCCGCCATTTTATCGCATTACATAATTTTTATGTTTAGTTAATCTATTTTAATGAATATTAATAATGAAATTTATTCTTATACATATGTAACGTCTTAAAGTACTCCTCTTATTCATGAAACTTTCCGTTTTTAACTAAACTAAGTTTTAAGTCACTCAGTACGCCTAGGCGTCCTAATTTGACACGAAACTGTGTATCACACTTCGGGAGTCAGTGTTATAGAATTGTACTTTAAATTATAATTCATAATTGGCATAAAATGTAAAACACAAACGTGAAAACTGTATAGATTGAATCAGGTTCTATAGCATTACATTATTATTAAATACCTTACTTTCATTAGCATTGCCAACCTTGTGAAGGTAGCAAAAGTGTTATTATCTTGTACTTACGTCATTTGCATCTCTAAATCGAGCATACGTCAATATTTTGCAAGCGTTTTCTGCTTTTCTAAGATTGTTTTTGTCGCCTCTACATGTCGACTGTGCATCAATAACTCCTGTACATGTAGCTTATTAAAAAAGAAGAAATTAGTTAGGCTTAAATATGTGTGATCTAATATTTTCTTACTCGAGGCCCTCCATTCAGCCAGGAATCCATCCAAACTCTCTGCTGATCCCAGATCGTTACTTGAACATTGGTCATTGTTTCCGCAAAGGCCAAGGGTTTGATAACCTTTATCATTTTCGATGGAAATTTCTACCATATTCTATAAGTAATACTAAATGTAAGAGTCATAGTTTTTAGATACTGTAAAATACAATGATGTATTAGAACTAAAAATATCAGCTTCTAAATAATTTCCTTTATGAAACCCGCGGTTTATATATTTTCTTATATTTTATTATAGTTTTTAACAATAAGTAAATTACTCTTCACGTAAGAGTAAGTAAATATAACAGCTAAGAGAATATTCATTAAATTTTAATTGTTGTACTTAAGAAATCTGTTGTGTTTGTAATAAGATACAGCAACTCGAAATTGTAATTCATTCAAATAAGGTTGATCTTTTAATGTTAACTGAGCATTGGCAATCGGCGTATCAGCTAAAGCAACTTTCAATTAATAATCTTTAATTAAAAACTTCAATTGCCGTCCTCAGCGTCGGCATGGGGGTGTTGCGATTTTTGCAAATAATTTATAGCCACTGAATCCCAGAGATGACATTATATGTCTCTCGATTATGAATATTTTTGAACTTTGCGCGGTTGAAATTCAATCTGAAATTAACATAATTGTAGTTGCAATTTATCGCCCACCTCAGGCTGACTTTTATATGTTTGTTGGGAGCCTCGCGAGTTTGCTTGACTTGATTTCTAGTGAAAATAAGTACATAATTTTAGGTGGAGATTTTAACGTAAACTTTGCAGTGGCATCGGCGAACTTGCGAGCTTTTAATGATGTTGTGAATAGTTTTAGTTTGCATGCAACGATTGATGTACCCACTAGAGTTTGTAATACATCATCCTCTTGTATTGATAATTTTGTGACTAATTTGTCGCTTGACTATTACAGTTCTTCTTGTTTGGATAACTGTTTGTCCGATAATTTTAGTCAATTTTTTAATGTTAAATCGGATCTACAAACAAGTGTTGCTGATTATATTTATAAACGGAAATTTTCTAGTAATTCCTTAATTTTGTTCAATGATTACCTGGGAAAGGAAACTTGGTTACCAGTATACCAATGTTCGAGTCCAGATACTAGTTTTTCAACCTCACTAGAGATATTTGCTTACTATATGAATATATGCTTTCCGTTGGTTAAGTACCACGTTGGTCATGGCACGGGAAATGGGTGGATTGATCAAGAAGTCTTGGATGCAAAGAATAAACTTACATTCTTAAGTGATATGAGTAAAAAATTTCCTATATTTAAAGCTGATTTTCTCAAATATGAAAAATTTTATAAACAATTTATCATTGACAAAGAAAAACAATACAATAACCGTTTTATACTGCAATCTAAAAATAAAAACAAAGCCGTTTGAACGCTGATAAAAAATAAATGCCCAACACATCAACATAAAACAATTCTTCCGGATTATAGTATGTATCGGGAAAATACTTCTACATATTTCAACAATTATTTTGCAACATTGGCTTCCAATCTAGTTAATACAAATTTTAATCAAACTTATTGATTTTCATTCAATTGACATACATATTGACCTAGTAAATAACTCGTTTTTCATACCGAATATAGACAAAGATGATATTGAAATTGCAATTGGTAAATTAAATGCAGATTTCTCAGCGGGATATGATCATATCTAACCCCTATAATTAAATACTGTTATTAGCTAATTATTGAGCCTCTTATATACATATTTAATTTGCCGATTAATCATGGGAGCTTTCCATCAACTCTAAAAATAGCACTGATAAAACCACTTCATAAGAAGGGAGACTGCAAAGATTTTGCAAATTATAGACCAATAAGTGTTGGGTCAGTCTTCGCAAAGATTTTTGAAATAATTGGTACTTTAAACACATTGAATTATTTTCTGATGCTCAGCATGGATTTCGTCCTAGTTATTCTACGAATACTGCCTTGTTTCAATGCCTTACGAGGGCCATTACTAGTGTAGATTCTAATTTGCCATGTTTAGCAATGTGCATTGATTTGTCAAAGGCTTTTGATTGTATAAATCACACAATTCTTCTTTATAAACTGCATAGGTATATGGTATTCGTGGTATAGTAAACAATTGATTTGAGTTTTATCTCCGGGACAGAAGGCAGCGGGTTACATGTTATGGAGAAAAATCAGTTGAGAGAGAGGTAACAGTGGGTGGCCCACAATGCTCAGTGATGGGTCCCTTATTGTTCTTAATTTAAATTAATGATCTGCCAAAACTTATAAAACCATTGGCCGCAGTCTCTCTCTATGCGGATGATATTAATATAATCATTGATGCTAATGACTTATTAGATCTAAAATCTAAAGCAGACAGGATCTATACACAGATAAAAGATTAGATGTCAGTCAATAAGCTATTAGTTGATGGCACAAAAACCAAATGCATTTTATTTAAAAATCAATTAAAGTTTAGGGAAACAAAAATTAACCTACTTCTTCTGTGGACTTGGTTAGTTCATGCAGGGTATGGGGGTTGTGTTGGATGAGTCTCTGACTTGGTCCGCCCATATTGATGTTTTGTGCAGTGAGCTGAGTAGGGCTTGCTATGCAATATATAATCTGCGGAATTCATGCAGTTTCGAAGTCTTGAAGACATACTACTACTCGAATATATTTTCCAGAATTCAATATGGTATAATTCATTGGGGTCATTGCAGAGATGCCCAAAGGTTGTTTTTGATGCAAAAAAAAAGTTGTAAGGTACATAAATAACACGAGATTGCAAGAGTCCTGTAGACCTGCTTTTAGAAAAGAAAGAATTCTAACCTTCTTTGACATATACATATTGGAAGTAGTGTCATTTGTACATGAGAACAGGTCATATTTCACCTCCAGTATAGACCACAAATACAGTACCCGGCAAAATAATTACCTGCTGCCATTTCAGCATAGAAAAGCACTTTTTCAGATAAATCTTCTGTATGTGGTTGTAAACTATACAATAAACTTCCATCTGAGATAAAACAGGAAGGTTTAAAAAAATTTAAACTCAAAGTTAAGAAATTACTATTAACATTGAATTGTTACTCCTGTGAGGACCTCTTGAATTAATGATTTGTTACCTATATTTTGTAGTTTTCATTTTTGACGTTTTCACACATGTATGTTTTCTTTGTATGTACACATGTCTCTGAAATAAATTATATTATTATTATTATTATTATTATTATTATTATTATTACTGTGATGCTTGAAAATAGTAACTTATATTCCTCAAGATTTTGCGAAAGTTATAGAAATTTTCAATAACGTACATGTAAATACTTGTATTGACGATTTGCTTTTCAAGTGAAGTTATAAATCTAATGACTTCTTTAATTGCAAAGTAATTTAAAATTTAGTCTAACTATGACCATAAACAATTTTATGACACAGAGCGACTGTACTATTTTAACTGTTGTTAATTCATGAACTTCTAAACTTTTCATTTTATGAGTTTTAAAATTTTAATAAAAAATACTTATTTGTAAAAAGAAAATATTAGAAGTAACTCTTTTCGATTAATTATTAATAATTTTTTAATTATGTTATGTGTAATTAAGTCAACACAACTCATATTTTTAAATAGTAATCGGGTTTATTCAGATATAATGTCCTATAACTTTTTCAATATCGTCCACAGGTGGAAGAAAGTATATATTTTTAATTAGTAAATTTTAAGTACTTAATATACAGGATGTTCAATTTAATTTTGTTTAAAATTTTTAGCTTTAGGGAATGGTATGTAATTCTAAAGAACATGCGTAGATATGTCGAAATAAACATCAATTTCACGTACTGAAAAGATATCTCTATTAATTGAGCCCATAATAGGTATTTCATCATCAATCGTTACTTTATAGCAACTTTTCAAATGTTGTACAATTTTTAACCAAAAATCGCCATATCTCAGGAACAGTTGAAAATCGACAAATACAAGTTGATGTCAATTTAATCAGCCCTTCAAGGGCTATCATAAAATGTAAAAAAATGCACAGCATTCTATTTAAAAAAAAACAAAAGTTTGTGTTGGTTCGTCGTTGTCGAAGACTGCATAAATGAAAATATTTTTAAATTCTAGAGCTTATGATTATCTACAATTTTTGTATTAAAAATACCAATAATCGACTTTACCGCTCCGCTGGAACACCCGGTATGTAACTACAGCCTTATTTTAAAAATAATTGGAGTAATAAAAAAATATAGAGTGTATTCTGCCAACGTTCCTGAATCCTACTTACGTTAAACTAAAACAAGTAAATAGATATATATACAAGGTGTGTATAAATTGGGGGACCCACTACACGTGGCGACATTCTTGGTCAAATTTTGAGTTAAAAGTCCCAATCCTAAAACGATGTATCAGGCTTCCTTTGTCTTCAGAATGAATTTGAAAGAAACATACATTTGGCAACATTGAACACGCATGTGCTAGTTATAATCTTCGGAACATTTTTACACGTCGTCATGTGAACCTTACATTTTAAATTTAAAAAAGAAACAAACGAAATAAAATTGGTTTCTTAGATTACATATTTATTACGAAAATATTACAAAGTTTAAAAATTTTTTGATAATATTGACTAATTTTTGTACATCTTCTTGATAGAAATCAATGTAATTATTACCTACATAATTGTTCGAATTGAAATCCATCAGTTTGTAGACATAGCTGCAATCTTTGTGGTATCGTTTGTACTATTCGCTCAAGTCTTTCTGGTGTGATTTCTAATACTGCGGCTTCAATTCGGGCTCTAACTTCGTCAGCGTCCTGTGGAGGTGTAGCGTAAACTTTACCTTTAATGAAACCCCAAACAAAAAAATCTAATGGATTGAGATCGGGGGATCTCGCAGGCCACAAAAGGGGACCGCCACGACCAGTCTATCTGTCTGGGAAGTGTTAAGTCAACCAGTCTCTTATATTACGAGAAAAGTGCGCAGGAGCTCCATCATGCATGTAAATCATATTACGGCGTACGTTCAGCGGTATCTCATCAATAACTTGTTCTAAAACATTTAAATATTCACCGGCATCTAGGCGATTTGGTAAGTAAATTGGTCCAACTACCCTGTAGTTTATTATACCCAGCCAAACGTTAACAGAATACCTTCTTTGGTGACCATATTCGCGAAATTCATGTGGATTTTCATCTGCCCAATGATGAAAATTATGAGTATTAAACACACCATCTCTGGTAAACATGCACTCATCACTCCAAAGAATACGTCTTAAAAAGTCACCTTCTTCCTGAATTCTATTTAAGATTGTATTGCAATAATTGATTCGAAATAAGTTATCATTTCCGTAAAGAGGCTGAACTTTAGAAACATGGTATGAATGAAGCAAGTTTTCTCGTAGAACCAAATGAACAGTCTTATTACTGGGAATATTTAGTGTAGAAGCTAATTGACGGGTACTCGCAGAGGGATCTTCCTGTATTGTGGTTAGAACTTGCTCTTCTAGTTGCACGGTACGCCTTTGCCTTGGTCGACCTGCGTTCGCATTTCTTGGAATAAACGAACCTGTTTCACGAAGTCGTTGGTCCAGCCTTCGAAATACATTTTTACGTGGATGCCTCCGATTTGGAAAACGCACTCGATATTCCTGCCCTGCCATGCTAGCATTTCCACGACAGAAACCGTATATCATGTACATATCGGCATATTCGTTGAACATAAAATTCATAATAAACAAACAGAACAACTAGTAAACACGAAAACCCGAAAACTGATTAAAACTATACAAATAAACACGAAAAATAAGCAAGTCGAATGAAATAGGTAGATTACAAAGTGTCAAAATTTGACAGTAGTAATGTATTTGCTAGAACAACATTAGGCTACCTATTTATTGTTTTACAACGTTGTCAGATGTGTTTTTCGTCAAAATAAGTTAAAAAACAAATATTAAAAACAAACTTTAAAATCAAAAAGAAAACTTTAACGAAAGGATAATAACAACAATTCTTCTTTCTTCTAAATTGTAGCTCTTTCTGTCAACAAATATCAAGTAATAATGTTTATTTCAAGACTGAAGGTCCGAACTTTAGGAACCTCGTGCAAAGATATGGAGCATGGTACAACATTTTCTTATTAGGATTTTGGACTCAAAATTTGACCAAGAATGTCGCCACGTGTAGTGGATCCGCCAATTTATACACACCTTGTATATGCAAGTGAAACTGCGGTAAATAACAATCGTCCATTATAAATAATATTGCAAGTGTGTAAAAATTACCTTTTCGTCCCACTTTATCACAACACCGAGTCGAGTAAGTTCGAGTATTATTCTAATTCCAGGTTGAGTGATCGAAATTCCTGGCATATCGACTGGTAGAAAATGATTTCCTTTTCCAGTAGTAAATATTGCCAAGTTGGAAGCTGCGGAAATTTATTCGTTATAGAAATATAATTAGGAAATATTTCACGTTTATTGTATGTTCTACATTGTAAAATAAATAATAAACATGAAAATGTTCAATAACATTTTTAAATATTTAGGGGATTCGAGATTCTTTTCCGTCATTGCTGACCACCCAAAATATATACGTAAGTTATATTATATATTTTTTGAAATGCAGATGGAGAAACGACGTTTTTATTAGCAAAACATTTCACAAATAATTTCAACATAGAAATTGGAATCTGAAGAAATCTGCACACTTTAAAAAAAACTTTCAGCTCTCGTGAAATCAATTCATATTCTTATTTTATATTTATTAATTGTTTCTTATTGTTATTTCTGTTTACTTAATAATCCTACATGTTTACTGCCAAAACTATCTCTTGTGGAATGTGCTCTATTTTGGAAAAGGTTGCCTATAAAGTACTAGATCTTTCTCAGGAGATGACCACACCAGGCCAAAAAATAAACAAAAAATGTTTTATATTTCTAGCATGTTGCAAAGCTAATGGTTTGCAGAAATTAAAGCAGTTAGTGATATGGTATTTAAAAATGTGAACATGCCTGTTGAATGCAAATCATCTGCCAATGCATGGATGACTGCAGTTTTTTTTTTTAGATTAAGTTTTATTGCTCACTTATTGATCTCAATTTGCCTGAAAGAGTCTAGTTAATCGCCAATAACACCTCGAGCTATGGATATGTAAGAGCTGAGTAGTGAATATGGACAATTTACGACATATTTCTTCCACCAAATTGTACAGCACTTTTGCAACCTATGGACAAAATGGCATGCAGTTGACGGAGCTTAATCGAACCATCAAAAAAAGCAAAACGATATGTGTAACTCCTCCCAACAAATCGCTTCGGGAGCGCTCCGCCTTTGAGTAGGTACAGACTGGACATTTCTCCACTGTCAGGTGTGACACAGACATCGAAAAGTTTCACGGTCATCACTTTCACGAAAGAATTCAACGCTATCTAGGTTTCGAGTGCCGACCAAGGCTCAGAATCCGAGAGAACGAACTTTTACGCAACGTTCGGCAGAAATCTCCACATTCCAAGTACTTATATAACGAAGGTACAGTTCATTTAAAGCCTCTCTGCAGGCGGATCAGGTAAAAAAATCTCGCTATCAAAAGTAGGCGAGAGCTTGCAGCAATTCAAACAGACATTACATTTTGAAAGGAGCATGGAGTTTTATTTCTGCGATGACAGCTTGATGTGTCGAAGTTTTCTAGTAACAAAATTATCAGGACGAAACATCCAAATAGATTGAAATAATTAAATACGAAAGCATAAAAGAGTCTACTAAATGGCATTAAATTCATCGATACGAATTTAGCATTTATTCGAAGAAAAGTGTACTCAAAACCAGGAAATGAAACAAAAGCCGTATTTTTAATTTTTCAATATGCAATCCTTTAAACTGACATGATCGTATGTGATTATGCTAAAGTGTAAAAAATCCATCTGACGTTTGACTTGCTATGGAAAATCAGTTCCAATTATGAACCGTCAAAACGATTCACTGATATAATAATCACGGTAGTGCAATACGACCCAGTATGTTGTCTCAAGAATACTGTGATCTGATAGGACTAAATACGAAAAACACCAAAAATGTGACGATCGAGAGATGTGCTGTTTAATACGAAAAAATATCGAAGAAGAATAATCACTATCATCGACGTGATGTTAAACCGTGTTAAACGTTAAAGTCAGAAAGCCGTCAAATGTTGGACAGTTTGGGAATGGAAAGCGCTTTTATTTGGCCAATCACCTGAGAACCTAAGCGAAGCGATAAAAAGGGAACGATAATTGCTTTCTTTTCTTTTTGATGAATAAAGACTCAATGAGCAGACACGATGTGAATATGTAATGGTAAAGAAATTACTAAGAGGTCAAGAGTGGTTTTTGATTGATGAAATGTGAAACCTATTAGATATGTATTAATATTATTACCGACACAAAATATCTCCCATCGATGTATATTACCATAAATTGTCAATAAAATTATAATGTTTATCACAAGTAATGCAAGTATAATAATAATAACAAGCTTTCAATTTTATAAAGATAGTTTTTATTGCAAAAAATTATTAAATCCAATTGCCATATTTACTTATGTCAACAATAACATTCCATTTGACAATTATGTATCGGAACAGATTTTGTGAAGTTTATAGGAAAGAATAAACGTCAACTAACTTCTGACGCAATGTCAGTTTGTGAAAACGTTTAAATTAGACGTATATACAGGCTGCGTCAAAAGTTTAGAAAATCGAACATAATAAAAAGCATCATGGCAATGCTCACGTTTTATAAGAAATCGTAACAGAGATGTAAGCGGGTGCAAAAGAGGCTTATTCAAGCTGGAAGAATTCAGCTAGTATTACCTAATATCCAAGAGAAAATTGTCAAGTTATTAAAAACCATTAACTTGAAGGACACTGTATGTCTACTATGCAATGCTTGAGAAAAACTCTCCTTCAAAATCTTGTAGAAATGCTGGCACAAAAATTACGGCTAATGTGGGAAATAACGAACCGGAAAATTAAAACGATGTTAAAGATCTAATTCCTCAGAGTCAAATGTGGCACAATCTGCTTTCCTTGAATGGAGATATAGCAGAATCCCACGAACTTAGAAATACGTAACTGACTTGAAAATCATGAAGATTTGTTACCACTGGAAGATATAGATGCCACAGACAAAGATCATGATTGTAGTGACATTGAAGGTCCAGAGCTAAAAGCCAGATTATTAAGAATGACGAGGCAGTTAAGAGTTCAATATGTGCATTAAATGGACAGAGGAAAATAATATTCTACTAGATGATGTTCTTGTACTGCAAATATTAAAAGAAACGACTTTTGTAATAAACATGAAAAGGATCAAGCAAAAAAAATACAAAAATTACTTTACAATATAATATAAAATTTAAGTTTTCATTCAGTTGTTTTGGATTAAGTATTTCTCTCTTTTAAAAAAAAAACTGTTCCGCTTCAATATAAAAATATTTCCCTTTTTTTCCATACTGTATACAGGTTGTAGCACTTAAAACTCCCAGGTCAAATATCTCGGAAACGGATAAAGATATTTGAATTTTGTAAAAAGTAGTTACTAAAGCATATGATCGACTCTAGTTTGCTCTCACAATTGTATTTTATTATGTGAAGATATAGATGGCGCTGCGATGAAAAGAATTTTTTTGATCGCCACCATCTTCATTTGTTTTTTATTTGAGAGAGTCTTAAAATTAATGTAAATTTTATTATTTGTGTTAATTTCCAAAATTTAACGGTTTGATAGATATTCGTGTTTAAAGAAAGTAAGAGTAATTTTAAAGCTTTGTCTTTATTTTGTTTAAATATTTATTTGGTAGGGAAAAATAGCAGTAAACATATTCACAATTTTTGCTATTGTAGTTACTTCATCCTTTTTATAAATTCCATTTCTTTAGCACCCATAGGTATGTAGGCAGGAAAGCATTCAAGTCTGTGTTATATGTATGTATTTCCTTTGATTATTTAGGAAATATTTTGACATTAGCACACATTAGTGACATTTGCTTGATTATTAATTGTCTTTATAATTAGCTTCATTCAAACATTTACTCACTTTGCGTTGAGATTGTATTAAAAACATGGTTTTACACACAAATAAAGACAAACTGAATATGGTTTTAATTTATGGAGAATCTCGTAGAAATGAATCTGAAGCAATGGGATTATATGCTCTACGCTTTCCAAACAGGCCTTTACCATATCACAAAACATTTATAAGTCCGTGTGCAAATCTCAGAAATTACGGTAGCTTCAAAAAACAAAAACCATTATGGCAGAAAAGAGTCAGAGATGATGAAATTACATCAACGGTACTACAAACAGTTAATAATAATGCACATACATCATTACGGCAATTAATAGAACAGCATGATCTATCTGTAACCTCTTACCGTAAGATTATAAAAGAAAATAAATACTTTCCGTATAAAGTTCATTTAGTGCACTACATAACAATAGGAGATAAGCAATGCAGACTCGATTTTCTGACAGAATTTTTTGGAATGTTTACTGAAAACAATAACTTTATAAATCAGATCATGTGGAGTGACGAATGTCGTTTTCACAACAATGGTACCTTAATTAAGCGTAATGCTCGTTATTGATCAGAAGATAATCTTAGGTGCATAAGGCAAACAAGAAATCAAACAGTTTTGGGTTTAACGTTTGGTGAGGAATTTTAAATGGCCCTCACTTTTATCATGAAACATTAACTGTTGTGCGCTACTTACAATTCCTGCTAAATGAGTTATCACTACTTTTGGAAGATGTTCATATAGAGCTGCGAAATAATATGCGGTTACATCAAGACGGGGCACCTGCTCATAATGGCAACATAGTTACTGACTACTTTAATCAAACGTTACTGCGTCGTTGGATTGGTACTAATGGCGTCCTCAGGTTGCCGGCTCGTTCGCCGGATCTAATCCTGTTAGATTCTTTCTTGCGGGGTTACTTGAAAGCTGAAGTTTACAAAGAACCCATAACAGATATAATACCTTTATAATAAAATTATGTAAGTGTTTAAAAATATAGTAGAAATACATTGTTAAAGTTTGCGGAAGAGAACTAATAAGGCGATATACGTTATGTAGCAATCAAGAAGGCAACAATTTTGAACATCTTTGTTAGTTATATTTAATCAGTTTAATTATATAAACAAAGTAGTGACAAAAATTGTAATTACTCTTCCTTTTTTAAAACATTATTGTCTATGAAACCGTTAAATTTTGGAAAGTAACACAAATAATAAAGTTCACATTAATTTTAATACTCTTTCAAATAAAAAACGAATGAAGATTATGGCGATCAAAAGAATTCTTTTCATCGTAACGCCATCTATATATTCACGTAATAAAACACAATTGTGAGAGCACATTCTTTAGTAACTGCTTTTTACAAAATTTAAATATCTTTATCCGTCTCCGAGATATTTGCCCTGGGAGTTTTAAGTGGTACATCCTGTTTATAAAATATTATTATTACTACAACAGTATAGCACTTTCACTTACCATCACGACCCAGTCGGTATTTTTCACCATTGTACAATATTTCAATATAGGTATAGCACTCGTCACCTCTACAATTTTTGTCATTCTTGCCTACGTCAATTTTAAACTTACTCGCACCAATATTGAAGGATACCATTGTCATTGCACAATCAGTACGAAAACTGCAAAATTTTAAAGAAATATTTGAAATATTGTTATAATGCGCCGCCTTTTCTGTTTACTGAACTATGTGTGTGTGAGCGCGTGCGCGTAACAACCATTCCAACTTGAAATGACATCATCTTATTCTACTTTCCGCGAGCTTGACATCAATATTTACTTCCACATTTTCATCAGAATATTCTGTACAGTGGGCAAGCATTATTTACAATTTCATATTGTTTGGTTGACAATTGTAACAAACGTCAAACGATAATTATGACATATTGCTGTGGTCTTCGCTTTATTAAAAATAATAATAACAATAGTGTTGAAATATGCTTTTGACTCTTAGTTTTAGTTTTACTCTCAGGGTTCAAAATTGTTTTCTTGATTTGAAATAGTTAATTGTAATACAGCATTTCTTTATGTTCAGGGTTCTAACTGTGTTGTTTGAAGTTTACTTTCCTTACCTTTTAAAAATTGACTTATTTGCTCCTTCACTTATTCTAATGTCTTTACTTCTCTTTGGGAAGGGGTATAAATGAATAAAAGGATGGATATCAATAATACTTATTTTTATAATCTTAAATATATAAAAACATGTGGTTATTTTAACCTATTTATATAATACTTAAGGATTCATTTATATAATTTATTTTGTCCTTTGAAATACAAGCACCTTGCAATCCTTCTTATTTTTAATGTGTTATTATTGTTTGTCTAATTATCTCTTTATATGTGTTCAAAGCCTATCCTCTTATTTTCAAAGCTTTTCTATAAGCCTACTATTATATTACCTAATCCAAGATTTGCACGTCGGACTTCGGTTAAACAATAATGGAATTCATTAAATATTTAAATAACAATTTATTTTTATTGTGATTAAAGCTGAATTATTTATATCCTTTATTGAGTCACCTAATCCAAGATTTGCACGTTGGACTTCGGTTAAACAATAATGGAATTCTTAAGTGTTTAAATAACAATTTATTTTGTTGTGATTGAGGCGAATTATTTATATCCTTTATTGAGTCACCTAATCCAAGATTTGCACGTTGGCCTTCGGTTAAACAATAATGGGATTCAGTAAATGTAATAATAACGGACATATGTTGGTTTTGATGAACATATGCACTATATGCCATATTTTTGTTATTTTTTACTAAATTTTATGACACATATAATTTAATTGTCATTTCGTAAATTTTATTTTAGAATAACATCCTAACCAACAAGTATTTAAAATCTCGTGTCAATATAATGAGTTACCAACCTAACTTGTTATTGTCGGTATGACAACTGTTACTATGTTATCTATCTCCATAAGACACATAGTGACTCCTAAGGTTGAGACGGACTATAATAAAAATGACTGCCTGTAGCCATATGTAGGTATATGTGGATACATATATTAGTATATTAAAATACAAGTAACAGAAGGCCTTTCATTCCAGCATGATTTCCGAATATTTTATTTATTTATAGAAGGATTGTTAAAAATGTACAATATAGGAAATTTTGATAACGTGAAGTAGTCCATGGCAACCCTTTATCAATACAATTTTTGATCTCGCGGTATAATACAACTACTATATTGTGTGTAGACAAGGAAAACTTCACTCCAACATTGTGAAACAGAAAACATACTGCTATGCCGTTCTCGAGTCGCGTTGTGAAAACTGTGCATGCGCTCCAATATTTTTTCCATTTTAGGTCTGTTTGTAAATCAACAAAAAATTATTAATAGTTTAAAAATCCACAAACTTTTTATAATTAATAATTATGCCTTGTTAAATGAGGAAAAATAATGTAAGTTCCTTTAACGAATGAACAAATATCATTGTGGCGTCATATGGAAATCATCATATATATAATACTACTATATCGCGTGTAGACAAGGAAAACTTCGCTCCTACATTGTGAAATAGAACACATGATGCTATGCTGTTTTAGAGGCACGTTATCCAGACTGCGCATGCGTTACAACTAATTTTTCGATTGTAGATCAAACAGACCTGAAATTGAAAAATTATTTGTTTATCACATAGATTCATTACTATAAATATTTAACTATAGTTTGTACATCGTCAAACAAGGATAAGGTATCTTCATAAATTGATAGAAAATCAATTATTTCACACTGACATTTTATTCACCGATGAAACCAATTTCATGCAATCTTGGTGTCCCGTCACCAGGAGCAGTTTTCCGTTAGCGTGTGGGCTGGGATATGCGGTGATTATTTAATTGGACCATACTTCCTTCATGATAGGTTGAATGGGCTTCATTACCGGCAGTTTCTCGAAGAAGAACTGCTATCTTTGATAGAGGATGTTCCCATTTTAGTAAGAAATCCGCTATAGTTTATGCAAAACGGAACGCCAGCGCATTTCGGCTTTCTGGCGCGCGATTATTTAAACCAAAATTACAATAATCGCTGGATAGGTCGCGGCGGACCACAGGCATGGCGACCTAGGTCCCCGAACCTCAATAGTTTAGTTTTTTCCTGTGAGGTCATCTGAAAACATTGATTTACAGCACACCATACTGAAGAGCAGTTGAAAAATTGCGTCATTGTTTTTTGCAAAAACAATTAGAAACACTCCCGGCATTTTCCAAAGAGTACGTGAGTCCATGAGAAAAAGAGCAGAGGCATGCATATTAGCAGGAGGTGAACATTACCAATATTTGATTTAATTTATTTCTTTGTGCGTTCAGGATAATTTGCTGTTACCATTTCAAAATGCATGTAGATTACGTTATCCCCTTAAATAAATTGTTGTTAAAAGTTACATAAATAGTTTTTTTCTCATGTGTTCTAGCGTGAAGCACATAATTGAATTTCTTTTTAAACTTTAGCACCCTATAGTTCAAAAGTTAAGACATTTAGTACATATGTTCATATGAAGTTTTTTCCATAAAATTGACCCAAGGATAACCCCCTTAAATATTAGCATGTTATTAAGAACCACCATGTATAACAATACCTCTAATTTGAGGCCATTTTAATTTATTAGCGAATTTCGGTTGCCAAGGCGACTCAGCCATAACCAAGTAATGCAACTGTAATAGTAATAGTAACCTGTATATGTAAAAATATCTTAACTAATGATTGATATTCTATTTCTATTTATTTTACATAAAGTAAACACCTTGGCACAGATATCGCTTTTTGACAGAAGAAGATAGTTTATGAAAATAATTTCGAGGAAAACTCACCAAGCACACGTTATAAAGTAGAACATTTTGTCATACGATAAGTACAAAGAATTATTAAAAATAATTTAGGTGAGATTCTTAAGAGTCAAAGTAAGTATCGCCAAATAATGTGTTATTGCTTACCTGTATCCATGGTCATCGAATGTTTTCACATTGTAACTTCCCCAGATCATACAAGTGGAAGTTTCCTGAATTAAAAAATAAAATATATTAGGCGTTTAATAATAAGGAGACATGACATTCTTTATCCCATAAATATGTTATATTTAATATTGAATAATTTATATTCAAACAGAGAAAGTTGATGCTGTTTGCTGCTATTTTAGCAGAACTATAAAACATTTTTCCTACTCCTACATTTTTTCTACTCCCATACTTTAATTGTACCGCGAGATCTAAAATAATATTGATACAGGTTTGCCATGAAATGTAAAACGTCTGTCTTAAGTTATATCATTAAGTGTCATACTGTCATTAATAATGACAAATATTAATGATAATACGACACTTAATGATATAACTTAAAAGAGACGTTTTACATTCCATGGCAAACCTATATCAATATAATTTTTGATCTCGCGGTATTATTATATATGCTGAATCTGTACTTTATTTAATGATGTTCATTAAGATATAGATTTTTCATTAAAATACTAGTTTACATCCAATAGGAATGCGACATTCCAATATTCAATCAATATTCAATATGGCCATGACATAAAAATTAATTAAATCTGACATTTCTCTGCAATTTACTAGTAAGTAGTTAAAATTTGTGCTTTTTTGAAAATATAAACAGTAAAAATGAGAGATAGTGACATTGAAATGTAAAATTTGACTCCACCAAAAATTATGGATCAAGCCTTAATAACCACGAACAATTAATTACCAACTAAATAGGCAAAAATCTACGGAAAATTTTACTCTCAATTTTTGAAATGAATGTTCAAAAAATAATGTTTTATTATAGGGTCGTAGAAAAAATAGCGTATGCAACTAGCATTTAATGGCTATTAAGACACTTGTATTCATTACGACACTCGCCTTCCGCTCGTATCGTAATTTTCATACTCGTGTCTTAACAGCCATCATTGAATGCTCATTGCGTGATATACTATTTGTACATCGTACTTGCAAAACTTGATTAAGAAAGTGTTAAGTAAGTAAGTATACTAATTTTGAAATCAAGAAGTTCACGACTCTTTTCTTTATAGGAAGATTTTGATTATCTTTGCACCAAATTAAATAGTTGTGAATATTGCTACTAAATAGCGTAATGAAATCACGTGTAGCCCTAAGGACTTTAAAGCTAAACAGTCAAAATACAAACATATGTTTTTTCTAGCAATTCTGATACGATTTTTATTCTGAAAATAACAACGTTCCACAAGTACATATACTTTTACATAATACAAATAAATAAAATACATTTGTGTAACAAAATAATGTTAAAAATGCATTGCGTTACAATGTAATAACTAAACTAAGTTGGCTGGGAAAGCAAGTGACAAATAATAACCGCACAACGTGTCAAGTCAAACTTCAAAAAAAAATTCAAATTATGGAGGCTTATCGAATACTTCCTGCTGAAGTCTTGACCAATGCAACATATGGGGTTGCCCAAAGATGTCGCCCATATTTAGCGCATAATGGGGCACAGTTTGAGCACAGGCGATAGTCCTTTTATTTATTTTAATTTTTTGAATTCTGTTATGTAAGCTTATACATGTGAGACATTGTTGTTTTTATGAAAAATAATGAGTTGTGGCCACCACACGACTTTCTTATACGTGAGCGTTTCAAATTATGCAAAAAGTCTTATAATTTTTTTCAAATACTTTTATCTTCTTAGAAAAATAAACTTCAAAGTAAGTAAACTTCAAATCCAAATTTTAAGAATTTTTACTTTCTTATACGTAGTTTAAGGAAGTATTGTGATGACGAAAATTTTCTAGCTCGAGATTTTTGCAGATGTCCACGTTTTGAAATCCCCTGATACCAAAAAAGTGGTTTTTAAAAAATGTCTGTGTCTGTCTGTCTGTCTGTGTGTCTGTCTGTGACCACGATACCGGTCAAACGGCTGTAGATATCTATTCCAAATTTTGTATTTGCGTATATAATCTCCCTCTTGAGATCTGATTAGTTTTTCAGTAAAATCGGTAGACCGGAAGTAGTAGTTTACTTCGTTGAAGAAATCGAATTTTGCAAATATTTCGTCAATTACTAAGTTTAAACAAATTTATAAAGAATTCAAATGTACTCAAACTTAAGTTTGAGACAAATTGTCTTAAAAAAGTTTTTCGAAATTTCAACCGGAAGTAGGTCTTTTACTCTTATCGAAAATCAATTTTTTGCGAATATCTCGCAAGTCATGCATTCTAGGCAGGTACATTACGAGTATAAAAGTATTTAGATTATAATTCTAAATATCTTTTGTATAAAAAAAAATTCAAAATTCGGACCGGAAGTACCACGTTTACTCTTACCGAATAGCGATTTTTTGCAAATATGTCGTAAATTATGCATTCTATATATATTTATTGAGAGTACAAAAGTATTTAGAGTTGGATTTGCAATATTTTTTGTATACATGAAATTTCAAAATTCGGACCAAAAGTAGCACTTTTACTCTTAGCGAGAAGCACTTTTTTTCGAATACCTTGCAAAGTATGCATTCTATAGCGATTTATTAAGAGAATTAAAGTACTTAGAATAGGATTTTGAATAGGTTTTGAATAAAAAGATTCTTAAAATTGTATAATTTGAAACGCTCATACGAATAAGAAAGTCGTGTGGTGGCCACACCTTATTTTTTATATTAAAATTATTCAATATCCTATTATAAGTACTTCTATTTTCTTAATAAAACTCTATAGAATGCATACTTTGCAAGATATTCAAAAAACAAGCTAAGAGTGAAAGTGTTACTTCCGGTCTTAATTTTGAAATTTTATTTATACAATAAGTATTCCAAATCCAGCTCTAAGTACTTTTGTACTCTTGATAAATATACAGGCTGAGTCAACTACGCGGGTAAGGCCGATTGTGACTTTACGAGTAAAGATATTTCGAAGCGGTTTTTTTCTTGTGGTAGCTGTTCATTAGGGGAACATTTTAAAATTATTTTGTATTATACAGAATGTTCCATAACTTGGTGGCTAACCATAGTTATAGTTTTTTAAATGGAGCACCCTATATTTTATTGCATTTTTGAATTCCCCGCAAAATTTTTAGTCAAAAAGTTATAAGATAGTCATCTAATTTTAATCCAGTTTCCTGCACATGCAGTTAGTACCTGTAAAAAAATAAAACATGCTTCTATTAGGACCTCTTATTGTAAATAATACTGCAAAAAATGTTGTCCATCTAATACGTTGTTTTCGAGAAATATAACTTTATACAAACATAGAATTTTTCAGAAAAATGGGAATAAGTCAAAAACTTTACACTTTAGCCGTATACTATCTTATAACTTCTTGACTAAAAATTATACGGGGAATTCAAAAATGTAATAAAATATAGGGTGTTCCATTTAAAAACCTATAACTATGGTTAGCCACCAAGTTATGGAACACTCTGTATAATACAAAATATTTTTAAAATGTGCTCCTAATGAACAGCTATCACACGAAAAAAAAACGGTTTGAAATATCTTTACTCATAAAGGCATAATCGGCCTTACCCGCTTAGATGACTCACCATCTATATAGAATGCATAACTTACGACATATTTGCAGAAAGTCGCTATTCGATAAGAGTAAAAGTGGTACTTCCGGCCTTTAATTTTGAGTATATACGAATTCTTTATAAATTTGTTTACACTTAATAGTTGACAAAATATTGGCAAAACTTGTTATTTTTACTTAAGTAAACTACTACTTCCGGTCTGTCGGTTTTACTAAAACTTAGTCAGATGTCAAGAGGGAGATTATACTCGTAAATACAAAATGTGGAATTGATAGCAATAGCGGTTTGACCTCTATCGTGGTCACAGAGAGAGAGAGAGAGAGAGAGAGAGAGAGATTGACATACAGAGAGAGAAAGACATTTTTTTAAAAACCACTTTTTCGGTAACAGGGGAATTTCAAAACGTGAACATCTGCAAAAATCTGCAGGTCGAAAATTTTCATCTTCTCAATACTTCGTTATACCACGTATAAGAAAGTAATAAGTATAATTTGAAAACAAAATATTTGACACTTTAGCCTTACGGCTATACGTCATTTTATTAGGCCATTTTCTAACCTCTTCGCAACCACTTAATTTGATGTACAGATCATTAAAATCCTCTAATAAATAAAGGACCTATGGGATCGTCGCGTTTTATTGGAGACAGTTTATATATCAACAATTTATTGGTGAACGTGATAAACAACGCAAATTATATAAATATTATTCTAAGTTTAATTTCCATGCATTGTCTAGAAATAGATTGGGATAAAATCGTTTCATCCTTTCCTCTTGCATATAACTTATATTAGTTGAGCAACGTTTGCATATTATGGTTACATAGACTGAAGGATGAATGGTAAATAAAGATTGGGCAGACAATGTATGTATGAATGTACTACTCACTGTTTGCTGCTTGTCATTGTATCCTTAAAAGAGAAAAATACCTTTAGACTAATAAGACACTCTAAAACAATTATAAGTAACTTACGATTTCCTGTACATGTTTGTCCACGTGAAAAGTCTATATTATATAAACTAAAATACAAAATCAAAGGCTTAAGTGAATGAAACATTATAATATTCAAATCTCACTACACATTATTAAAGGAGCGCAGACATAAATATTTGGAAGCTTTATATACATCTGGAATATCGGAAACACTTTATCGCAATAAGATTATAACAATATTTTTTCAAAGAAATGCGGTAATTATGGAAAGGTGGGACTCATATCAAGCTATCGTCTCACCACATTTATGTGTTTTAAGATTAAAATATTCCAGTTATTCAATTTTTATCAATTATGAATGTAATCGGTTTTCCTTTTAATTCTATAACAAGAAAAAAGACGTGAGATATAGAAAACAATCTTGATTGAATCGGCCGTTACTTGGTGAAACTCCATAATAATTAGGGTTAAAGTTAGATACAATTTACAACTAATTTCCAGTATAATCATACTTTATTTAAAAAATACGACATGTTTCGCTACGATGTAGCTTCTTCAGGTATTGCGTTACTACTAAAGACATTCTACAAATTTATGATTTATCCAACACATTTTCTACACACTTGTTCATTACCTAAGTACAATAAATCTCGTAATGACAATATAATGTACTCTAAATACATCCTTAACAACTACCTACATCTTTAACGGTACCATTTTAAAAGCGGGGAATTATTTAGATCTATCTGGTCATTTAACAATACATCTGAGTATTTAAGCTTATTTATTTCTAAGGCTTCAAGTAAATTTAATTTGTTCTTGTGAATGTAGTATCTCAAATTCGTTGTTGAAATTATGATTATTTTCTAGTAAGTGAATTGCATAATTTGGATCTGTCTTTTTATTACTAAAACTCTTAAAATATTCGTTTATTCTTTTGTCAAGGCACCTCCATATTTGGCCTATATATGTTTTAGGACAATCCATACATGTTAATTTATAGACTCCTGATTTTTTACCCTTGTTTATCTTTGATTTATTGTTATTTATGAATTTCCCCAAAGAATTATTATGTAATTTTTTTTCTATTTTTTCGCTTGTTAATCCTTTCTTTTTTCTCAAGATTTGATCCACTATATATTTGGGTTGTATCCATTGTTTGTCGCTATTTGTTTTATTATGTTTAGTTCATTAAGAAAATTTTCTTTATTTAATGAAATTGATATCAATCTATATATCTTAGAAGTTTAAACTGTTATTTAATTCTTTTTCTATCGTGAACTTAATATTTTTATGTAGATTATTTATATTTTCTAAAAATTGCTTTAATTGTCTGCCTGTTCCACTGAAATAACACAATATATCATCTACGTATCTATGCCAATAAACAAAGTGTTTGAAATTTGGATATTCTTTAATTTGATCTTCTAAATGATCCATTAGCGGAGATTTTTATGGATCATGAAAGTACATAGTATTATGGAAGTACTGTTGCACCAGACGAAAAAATTTGGAAGGTGAAATCGATGGTTACGAAGAACTTCCCGATTTAGTTGTATAAGACCATTTTGTTTAACAACAAAAAACACTTTTACTTTACTTTACTTGTGTAATAAGGTTTTTATAAGCATTTTGAAAAATTATACGTGAGTTTTACTATAAAAAGATAAATGAATTTATTTAAAAACGAGTCAAATCGACAGTGTAACATAGTTTTGATTTGAGTAGTACATAGCAAAAGCGACAATATCCGCTAGTTGGAAGCAAAACCACCAATCGCCATATTAAAATTCTGAATTATTCCAAAAATATTGAAATATTTTTTTTTACAATGACAGCAATCAAAAGCATCGAAATAACTAAAAAAAAAGGTGTAAGTGTTGTCATAAATATTAAACATTCTGTCACTCAAATGCGTTTCCTGAAAAAGTAGCTAGAGTGAAGGTTGCCGGTTTTGCTTCTATACCCCTCATGTATGTATTATAGTTATAAACAAGAAATATGATTTAAAGTGACACATATAAGAACCAGCAATGTTGTTAAAATATTATTTGTAACCTCGGAGGGAGAATATCCAATAATGTTTATGAACATCACTGAAAACTATACTATGATGCTGCAGGAGACATTTTTGAAAGCATTTAAATCATATTTTGCATATGTAATGGTTTTTCAGAATGTTTTTGTAATACTGTGTGTCCAAAAAGTCTGGAAACACCCAAATAAAATCGAAAAGGATGATTTTTGAGAAAAATGCAAAAACAGGTCAATTAGTATTTTCAAAAAACTACTGGCTGATGGTATCTGTTTGGAATTTTTGATGACCTTGAAAAAGTTATGATGTCATCAAAAAAATATTAAATGGCAACGTCGCATTTTTAATTTTATTTTCGATAGATCTTTTAATTGTCTAAATGACTGTAAAAAAATTTTTTCATTTTACTTAAGAAAATGACCGAGAAAAATTTAATTACTTCTTCCAAAATGGAAAAGTTTGTCTTTAAAAAAAGAACATAGTTGGCTTAAACGTTCAAAATGAATTTTATTATCGTTTAGGGTATTGCCAAGAAGCTCAAGGACAACATTTTGAAGATTTATTGTAAGAGTTTTTGCTGATTTCTACGATTAAAATTTTCTTTGTTTTCAATAATGATTTTTTTTTTCAAAATTTTTCTTAAGTAGATTGAAAAATTTTTTGACTGTCGTTTAGACAATTAAAAGATCTATCAAAAATAAAATTAAAAATGCAACGTTGCCATTTAAATTTTTTTTCGATGACATCATAACTTTTTCAAGGTCATCAAAAATTCCAAACAGATACCATCAGTCAGTAGTTTTTTGAAAATACTAATTGACCTGTTTTTGCATTTTTCTCAAAAATCATCCTTTTCGATTTTATTTGAGTGTTTCCAGACTTTTTGGACACACAGTATAACCAATTACACTGTATTACACTGTATTACACCTACACAATAAATGAGGCTGTAAAACTTCAGAAAGAGAATGTTTTTACTAATCATGACTACTTCTTTATTTGACTCATCCTTTAGAGCAGTTTGTTGATCAGTTATAGATAACAGAAAATTACTTTTTAAAGAAAAATATATTAATTATTTATTTTGATTGGACATAATCGTATTCGTTAATTATATTTCACGATTTGGTTGAGCAGGTATAAACTCAATATATATAATATATCTTTTCTTGGTCGTGCTTTTACAATATTAATTTATTTTTTCCTGGAATTAGCGACCTTTATTCTTCTACTTAAACACAAATAAAAACCATTTTTTTAAACACTTTTTTCCCGGGGAAAAAAGTGCTCACTTTTTGCCCGCTTAAATTGACAGATATTTGATTATTTTACAGGTTTCCATTAGCAACGCAGGTGTAATGTCACTTGAAATGTCACATCGATTGATTTTCTGACTTCAATATATAGTATTTACATGATTTTTTCAATATTAAATCGTCGTTTTTCCCATCACAACACAAATAAAAACCATTTTTTTAAACGTTTCGACACTTTTTTAATGTCTTCTTCAGTATTTTACATATATCACAATACAACATGTTAAAAATTATTTATGAATATTAATTCATACATTAAAAATGTACACGCACTTCGTCAGAAAACATTTTTATTTTTTTCATGTTTTTTATTTCCCTTTGTTAACCGGAAATTTAAATATATATATATATATATATATATATATATAT
Organism: Amphimallon solstitiale; assembly: GCA_963170755.1. Classification (NCBI taxonomy): domain Eukaryota; kingdom Metazoa; phylum Arthropoda; class Insecta; order Coleoptera; family Scarabaeidae; genus Amphimallon; species Amphimallon solstitiale. The sequence goes on from OY720680.1 coordinate 130,867,256, forward strand.
ATTTTTGGTAATTTTTTTCCTTGGCCGTATTATATTTTATAAGTTGAGGATTGTCGTGGGTGTAGCGGCCTTTTTTTGGGACAACACGGTTTAAAAACAGGTAACTTAACAATGTAATTAAAAACACATATTTTTGTTTTTATTCTTTGTAACGTTTCGGCCAAACATTTATATATATATATATATATTTATTTTACAGATAAGTATTGTTTGAAAAAGGCAACATAAATGTTTGGCCGAAACGTTACAAAGAATAAAAACAAAAATATGTGTTTTTAATTACATTGTTAAGTTACCTGTTTTTAAACCGTGTTGTCCCAAAAAAAGGCCGCTACACCCACGACAATCCTCAACTTATATATATATATATATATTATATTAAATACATATATTTACATATATATTTTTTAGCTACAAGGAATTTCAATATACATACATATTGCTACATGACCAAATTTTAAATTCCGAACATTTCCTGTATTAATTGATAATTTCAATTTTATCAAAATTTTAGACGACATTAACAGGATGAGATAAGAATAATTTTAAAAGTTTCAAAAAATGTGTGGCTATGAAAAATATATTTTCATTTATCATGTTAATGTGGTGTAAAGGTTTGACAAAATTAAAACTTATCAATTAAACTCGCCAAGATTAATCAGGTCTAATTAAGTAATGTGGTTTGGTGGATTGTGGTGAATAAGTTTTGATATGGAATGCATATATATATAGAAATAGCCACAATATTTATATATAGTACAAAAGTTTCTAACTCTTGAGTACTAAGCTATTCAAAATGTTTCGTACATTTAAGTGTTTGGGTATATTTTGCTTTGCGTTCATCTTGAAATCTGGGCATGGACACATGTACAGAAAATCGTAAGTCGCTTATACCAACTTTTAAAAATCGCAATTTAATTTCAATTTCTATGTTTCTTTCAGTTTATAACGACAAACAGCAAGGGGTGAGTAGTTATTTTATATTAATAAAATATTATTCTTAACATTTCATAACTTTTTATAACGTAAAATAAATATAGGTACGCATTGAAGACAAAATAGTCGATAATTAAATGGTGGCGAATAATTGTGAATAACTTGAAATATTTAGAATTTTCCCGAGCATTTTAATCACGCTTAAGTAAATAGATATGTCTGTAATTGCTATATGTATTGCCATTCAAAAATTTCCATGTTGTTAAAACGGAAACTTTAAGAAGTCTTCCATTATTTCTTCTCCACCAGAGTCATAGTTAATCATTTAGTTTACAAAATAAATATCTCTTGGTAACTGCACATGCTCATAAGCTCTTACTTGTAACATAGCATGATGAAATAGTATTAATAACCTGTAATTTTAAATTAATATTCTGTTAATGTTGATTAGTTTATATTGAAGATTTTCAAAATCATTGCTCAGAGCCCTTCAAATTGCATGTATTGAACTATAATGTCAGTGATAGAAATATTGTAAAACTGAAATGCAAATGGCCGATCTGTAAATCAATTACACAGTTCATATCGAAAGAAATCCCTCTTTTTTAAAGAAGACTGGAAGCTGCACGAATAATTCTTTTGTATAATTAACTGTTCAAAATTCGTAAATTGATTTGAAAATTTACATAGGCAGGAAATATATATATGTATTTAATAATTTTTAATATAATGTGTACTATAAGTTTATGAGTAATATTATTAATTATATAACTTCACTTTTAAATAAATTTTTCTCAAACTTCATTTTAAATTTGAGATTATGTACTGTCCCCTTCTGATCTCTTTGTTATTCTTTTTTATTTTATTTTTTTGTATTTTTACATTGTATAGAGCAGATGCTGCTGCTCTGAATTATTTTGTAATAATTATCCTGTAAATTAAGTATTCTGTTGGATAATAAAGACATATTATTATTATTATTATTACATTATTATATTTGATTATTAATATTATCATTAGATTTCCGCAAAAGAATAATCAAATATCTCAAAAACAAAAATCCAAAATTTAGAATTTTTTTGGTAAAACCAAAAACAAATCTTCAATGCAGCAACAGAATAACAAAGTTGTCAATAAAGAAAAGTTCTCGCATTAAAAAAAATATTGGTGCCACATTTTTAAATTTAAATTTAATATATGTATCAGATAGTCCCATTGTTAGTTGAAAGCCAACATTGCTGTTGTTTCTACATTTTCTTCCAACAGCCTGGCCCTTCTCTGTCATGTCAATGTAGGTGTTGAAGAATCGCTGCTCATTAGCACTATTTACAGGAGTCCATAAATTTTGAATTGCCGCTTTTGCAAAATTTAGGTAAATGTATTTGGTTGCTAATAAATCCCGAAGAATATCCGAAGAGTCTGTTTTATATAAGACAGCTCTGAGTTGTCGATGAAAGTGACTATATCCATCAATAACCTTATCTTGCAGAATATTTTTAAAAAGCGGTGCCTTCAACAAATACTTTTTTTACTTGTTCTGCATGTTTTTGCACTTCAAAACTACTTACGATGGCAGATTTCCGTTTTGTTCCAGAAGAAGCATTTTTCTTTTTTGCGTGAGTAGAGGAAAACGAGTGTTTTGACAGAGTATCCTCTCTCTGTTCTTCCAGACGAACATTACAATATTCGCACACCGTAATATTTTCATCTGCTAAATACAATCCTTCTTTTTCTTATTCTTTCACTCGATCAATCCAATTTTTTCTTTGGACGACCTATATTGCTAGAGAGCTAGAACCTGCGGCATGTCGGTAATAACAATTCTTCGAATAGTGATTACAGATTTTACCAGAAGTGCATCGCTTCGCATTTATTTCCATATTAAGCATTTATTCGCACTAACTTCGTAAATACGAAAATTACGTATCCCTAATTATGATAAATTTGTAACTGTTTCTTTGACAATACGTTTTTATATATCATATATTCTATTTCCCAATTTTCTATTATAATATCTTTAAATAAATATTCGTTTATCTCTTATAAGTTCGAAGATTACGTCTCTGTATCGTTTCTGTTTAATTTTTTATTGGATTTCATTCGTAACATTCTTTGTATTTATGTTGTTTTCTATTTTACATATACAAAACTACCTCAAATAATGTATGTAAGAAATTTTCCAGAATAAAATAAAAATTTCAATTTATTATAATTTATATTAGGTATGAATATTAAGGTGACCGTACGTCCCTAAGGGACAGTTCCGAAATTTCAGTCCCTATCCCAATATTTTACAAACCGTTTATTAGTCCCGAATTTATAGCATTTGTCCCGAAAAATAATAATATGAGAATGTAAAAGTTTAAATGCATATATGTATTTATTTAATACCGGCGCGTGTCTCTTAACTTACACGGAATTTTTGCTCACAGCTCACTGTTGCAGTTCAGACTTTCACTTACCGATAGTATTGCAATTTTTAATTAATATATTAATTCGATTGTGATTTGAATTTTTAATATATACATATATTTTTTAATTATCAACGGTGCATTACATTCCTTCCTTTCTTGTTTAAAATCGCCAGAGATTTACTTTTGTCCTTTGGCACAAATGCAGCAACTGAGCGAGTATTTAGCTTTATGAACAGTTTTTGGACAAGTGATAAGACACAGCTTAAAGTGGACACTTTGAAGGGTGTGTTAATCACCAAAATAGATGTTGATGAAAATTGCATGGACTTTTATAAGGAGATCAAAAAAGAAAAAGCTGCTCTAAGACATAATCATGCTTCAGAGAAATATAAGCCTACTTCATGAAAATAATAATTTAGAAGGATCACAAATTTATTATTTTGTTTAACAAAGAATAATGCGCTATGCGCCCGTGTCTGAATTTGAAAATAATGCTGGAATGAAAGACCTTGTGTTACTTGCATTTTAATAAACTATTCCAGTATTAATTTCTTGCCAATAACATAATACTTTAATTTTATTAACGCATATACTATAGCTAAATTTATTTTTCCGAAATTCCATGTCTAACCTCACATGATTCAAACGTGCATGATGCGAAATAAATAGATACTTCAAGCTCGTCTTTAATTTTACCAGTGTTGCAGTTATCGTATTAAGTAAAGCATCTGTACATACAATAAAATCTGAAGTAATGGTTGGATGATACACTTTTAAGTTAGTTACAAAATTATTCTTTATTTCTTAAAAACAAGTTTCACATATTGTTGTCCATTTCTGTTTTGTATTCTTCTTGAAAAGTTTCTGTCATTTTCTGATTATAACTAGAAGAGAATTTCGATACTAGTTCAATAATCCCAAGAAACCTCTTAATAATCAAACTTTAGTGGAAATGGCAAAATTTTGTATGTCATCTAATCTTTTTAGGATCTGGTGATATATTTGTCTAATTTGTTATATAAGCAATCTAATTCACTCCTTTTCTGCAGAATTGACACTCTCCTTTTTGGTTAGAGTACTGTTTCTATATGATAGAAATAATGAAATTCAATATCATTCAAAAAATCATTATATCATCTATGTATTGTATTGCAAAATTATAATACTGATCGAGTATCTTATATAGAAATCTAATCAATCCAGTCCAAGTGATATTTTACGTCAAAAGAACATATATGTATTTCCATTTACACAAAGTCTACAATATAGTTTTAATTGTATATCCAGTTTTATTAACCGAAATGGGTTTTAAATTTTAATTTAGTGCACATAATTTCCACAGCTTGTTAACAGAAAATTTATATTCTGTAGCATATTTCAAATTCGGGGTTAATCCTCAGGTTTAACATACCGCGCTTCAATTCATATGTGTATTAAATTATGTATTAGACTGGTCTACAATACAAGGGTCTTTCACTTTTTATAATTCGTTATGCACATTGTCTTTAAAACATTATGGAATTGGATAATATTTACAAAATAATTCTGTCAAGGACCAGTTCAACATTTTAGGATTTCTATATTTATGTTTGTCCTTACCTTTCCCACTTCAAAATTCGGGATTATTCCTAATATATGCAAATTATCTACACCTGATATATAGTCGAATTACAAATTATTGAAAACTTAAAACTATATTTTATACAGGATGAATCAGGAGCAGCCGCTTTCTCCATTTTTTTTTAAATATGAAATTAGAGAAAAACAATGGGTCGAAAATTCATGGTTGTTTAAAGTGTATATTCTAAAAATACTTTTAGCTCTGACGCACTTCCGATTCCATTGGAAATGCATTAAGTTTATTTTTTTCAATAACTCGCCTTATATATTTTTGGATTTTCTAGTACAGTTCTAAATTGCCCATTCAACTGTTTCGTCTTATTTAAAATTGAGCCAAAAATTATTTATTTATTAACTCTTCTTTGGAATTTTTTAACTATAACACGTGTTCGTAAAAGAATCATATTCGCATGGTTTTTAAAAGTCAAAAGATTAATTTTGGTGGTGCTTCTAGCCAAGAATAGTCTGCATTATTTGGTATAAGTTGCCCTTGACAATACTTCGAAAAACTTTGTTTTTTAAAGCCTACGCCTGGAAACTTTTACTAAAAACTTATTTTTTTAAAAGGAACACTTCATTTTATTATGGCACTTCTTATTTTTTTATTATCTTTTGTTTTTGTTATATATGTTTTATACATATTTTTGTAATATTTGATGTAATCACCATGGGAGCAATCAACGGTCAAATAAAGGACTACGAGCATTGTTGTTTCTATGCACTCAAATATTTGCTTAATCAATAGAAAGGCCCGACTGCCTGTGAACAAAATAAATATTAAATACTATATTTTTAGTTATTATTTTAATTCCAGTAATGTTCAGTTGCAGTATTCTTTTTCAATTTCTTTTGCCTGATTCATTTGATTAATATTTTTCTGAATAGATTGCTGCAACATTTCAAAATTAATTTGTTAACGTAAAACAAAACAAATATAAAATAACCTAACTAACTATTAAGAAAAGCAACAGCAAACTGAAGTAAGACAACCAAACTTCATCAAATAATATGTTCGATATAACCGCCATTCTGTGCAATAAATTTGCGTATTCTATTTTCCAAAGAAGTACTAACGTTACGTAAAAAGTTTTGACGGATTCTCGGTCTGCAAAATTGGAAAACAAGGGTTTAACTATGGAGGATAAGAGGTAAGGAGAACGATCGCCGTGATGTGAAAATGGGCAATATGTTGGTGCTTGACGTCGGTGGCGCTAGCATCGCTGTTTAGGCTACAATTTAAAATTTGCACCTTTAGAAATTATAAATATTAATAAATATTCAATAAAAATCATCTCCATTGTGTACTCCCGGCTCACTTCTGTACCCTATCCCTTTCTTATCTAAAGTAATGTGCGAAACATTGTGATATTCAATGAAATAACTTCCTTAAATTATACGTAGGTACAACATTCGCAAGTACAGTTGTAAAAAATAATACAATTCGTAATACTTTTAAAAGTTATTATCAGTAAATTGAAGCAAATTAATGACAAGAAAGGTTGAGAGTCGTAAAATGAATAATTGTTTGATTTATTTGAAAAAAAATTGCGTCATGTTGAACTTGCGATCATCAGGAAAACATCTATCTGTTCATTTCTAAATTAACAATATACATTGACAAAAAAAGATTTCTCCTAGTAAAATTTAGTTAATTAAACAGTTTCAGTGAATTTGCTCAGCTTTTGTCATATGTTGATAAAATATAATAATAATTACTATAAATTTCTGCCGACAATAAAGTTGGAATACTTTCAGAATTAAAATCAGGACTGGTCGGATTTCACAGATTATATTATTTTACACCACTTTTGATCTCAGCATAATTTTAATACAAGTCTTAAGCATTTATTTAACGAATTTCGTTACATAATTCAGTATTGGTAAACATTAAGGATGCAACTAACAAATAATGATTTTACTAATGCTTTCTTGAAAATGTGGTAATTTTGTATTTAGTAGTAGAAAGCTATTATGAAGTAGGTAGGTAGCGTTTAAATTAAAAAATATGTATAAGTCACTGGATGTAAATAAAACATATTAATTACATAAGATTTTATTTATAAAATGTAGTTTTACAAATTTATTTCATATTAATTTAGCTGCCTTTCTTTTCTCCTTTCTTCTTTTAATTACCGTAGCCGGTGTTACATGCAAGTACAAAGCAATTTGAAGACATCCTACTAATTTTAGAAAATAATAAAGAAAATTTTTATGATATTTTGATTAGAAAATAAACTCTGATTCTATAAATTACAACCGAAAACCCATTAAGAAATTGCAACTAACAACAAGTTTAGCCCAGTTGGGAACACTAGTGCCACCATTCGAACTAAAATCCAGGCATCAAATTCGTGCCCATTTTTACAAGTTATAATCCGTAAACGATCGCTCTCCTTCTCTTCCACACTCCATAGGTTTAACCTTTACTTGGTTTGATAGTTGACACAGGCAGTCGGGCCTTCCCATTGCTTAAACAAATATTTGGGTGCATAGAAAAACGCTCATACTTCTTTATTTGATCGCTGATTGCTCCTATAGTGGTTATCTCAGAAATTATAGAGGATAGGTATGGAACATAATTAACAAAAATAAAAAAAATGAAAGAGAATAAAACAAGAAACAAAATGGTATAATAAAATACAGGGCGTTCCATCAAAATAAGTTTTTGGTATGTGAAAATTTCGGGAAGTAGGCTTTGAAAAAACAAAGTTTCTTAAAGTATTGTCGAGTGCAACTTATACCAAATGATGTAGAATTTTCTTGGTTACAGGCACCACCAAAATTAATGGTTTTTACTTGTAAAAACCATGCAAATGTGTTCTTTTCTAAACACGTCTTTTGGTCAAACATTTACAAAAAAAATCAATAACTCAAGAACTTTTGGTTCAATTCAGAATAAGACAAAACAGTTGAATAGGTAATTTGAAACAGTATTGGAAATTCCAAAAGTATATAGGATAAGTCATTAAAAAAAACCGGAAGTGCATCAGAGTTGAAAATATTTTTAAAATGTGCCTTTTCTTTTAAACACGACAGAGCAATCAAAGAGTGGCTACTAGTGTCTCGCCCTGTATACATGATTAACAATATCAATCTTAATACACATCATCTTTTGACCGTTTGCAAAAAGAACATTTGTTTTATCAATTTCAATTACATAATTAAATGTTCGAGTATTCTGTTTATTTTTTCTTCTCGGACTAAAGAAATTTTAGTCCTTGAATCTAGTAAAGTTCGTTATTTTTATATTAATAAAAGGTAGAGATTCAAAATTCTCCACAATTTTACTACTTTCCTTTATATTTATTAATTTCTTCATTTTCTAGCCTTATAAAACTAAAGTTTTTTCTAGAACATTGTCTAATAGCAACACATACTTGATGTCCTGTTTCCTTCTTTGTTTCTCAATTGAATTTTTTTTTCCATAAAAGTTTTTTGATTATTCTTAAGTTTGCTCTTTTGAGAATCAGTTTTAAAATTAAGTTGTGCCAGAATATAAGTATTTATAGCTTCATTGTTGGCATTTTTATAACCCTTAGCATTTTTATTTTGATATCAATTAGTATTAGTATTGTAACATGAAGAACGATAAAACTGACGATTAGATTAGTATCAGCTGCATTTTTTTATTATACAGAGAATTATTATTATAGAAAATCCTATTTTGTATATTAGATTCGTAAGCATTAACAACCATGTTAGTGTTATTATATTAGTAGATTATTTCAGTTTTATAACTTATAACATTCCGAAAATTCTGTTATTCGTGAGGCTAGTAATTACGTTTACATATACATAATTAATAGTGACACAATTTCATATAGCAAATAAATATTTTTTTATGTAGAAAACATCCACGTGCATGGTCTGGGATGGATACAATGTGAAGACTTTCGATGATCATGGATTTAGGTATTTATAATAAAAACTAATTATTAAAACCAGCTGACTTGAAATAATGCAATAGTGTTTATCAATATTTTATTAATTTAAAAACTTACTAGAAACAAATTTCTAATATTTATATGATATTTTAGCATGCACTTTTAATTTTTTTAATTTTACAGTTTTCGCACCGACTGTGGAATGATATTAGTATCGTTCGAAAATACAACTACTGATTTCAGAATTGACGTTAAAAAAAGCGACAAGAATTGTGTAGAGGACGAATGTTATACTGTCACTAAGATTCAATATAATTGTGACACGTACCGTCTAGGTCGTGATGGTAAGTTTTGTTCAACAGACATTTCATATTTACCATTTTGTATAATAACGTTGTAATTTTTGGGGTTTCACAGCTCTTGTGGCATCCAGTACAAATTTTTGAAAAGCTACCAATTTGTTTCTAGTTCGCTCATTTCTCCAGTGACATTACATTGTTTGGGGTTAAAACGTTTTATTTATTTTTTTAATGTACTTATTTTAATAAAAAACAGTAACTTACAATCTCTTCTTAACTTTTTCTTTCTATTTTCAATAACTTGGGTTTCTGGCATCTTCAGGAATAATGAGACCATAAACCACAAGACATTAAAAATAGGAAATTTGTTTTAATATAAAATTCGAAGAATTTGTTTTTCATTTAAATAATATTGATCATTACTCATGACTTTTTATAGTTTCAGGCTTGCCGAACTTCAGTAGAGAGAAAGATTCATATTCATTACCAATTGACTTGGCAGATATTTCTGTAACTCAACCTGGTAATAGGGTGATTGTCAATTTCACTGGAATTGGTATTGTGATTAAGTGGGACGTGAAGGTAATACCTACTGTGATATACTCTAACTGATATGGGGATAGGATAACGGCTTCTTGAACTATCTGTAATGTACAAGATGTTAGTCTTTCTACCATGTCAGTATTTAATCAATCTATATAAGCTATATTAGCTACAGAAAGGATTTGTTTTACATTTATATAACCTTAATGACACCAAATTTCTTTGTTATCTCAACTATCAGTGGATTCGCAATCGTTTTACAAATATATTTAATCGATTTATTTCACACTGCAGTGTAATTCGAGTTTGGATTTCGCGTTCAAGTAGAAGCATTTTTGATTAAGGGTAAAGTTAATAGTTTTCGAGATATTTATGATTAATAAAATTAATAGAATCTACGGTTGGTTCTTGGTGAAACATTATGAATATTAAACGAATAAAACACTTGGTTATATTGTTTCACTTAAGGACAGATTTATTGTACTCTGACACGTGTTTCGACCTCTCGGTCATTAACGAAGAGTTTACAGACTTAAACTAAACTAAGAAAGTTACCAATACCTATTTATATGTGTGGGCTAGTGTCTTAAGTACAGTGTCAATAATGGGGGTGTTTATGAAGTCCAGTTGTGTGTTTGTGACATGTTTATTTGCTGTTGTAGCTTTTTTAATTTCTAGAATTTCTAATAAATCTAATTTCCTTCCTTTATAACTATTATGCAATAATGTATAATTATTGGTATCAAATACATGTACAAGGTCTATGCAATGTTCAGCAAAGCCTGTATTTTTATTATTGTTTAAAATTGATTTTTTGTGTTCATTAATGCGATCTTGTACGGGTCTGCCTGTTTGGCCAATGTATCAGGTAACCAAATAAGTTCATGCGGTTTTTGTATACAGCAGAGTGCCATGAATATTCTTTAAGTTGTTGATCGATAGCACTTGTCTGTTATCTGTCATCCACTTTAGTATCAATCCTTCTGTCATTTAATACATACACATTTCGTGACAATTATTTAATTATTAATTTGAATAGTTGAAAATGGAAACGAATAAAACTTTAATTCGAGGTTGTTTACTCTATGAGTACAAACTTGGTACTAAAGCTGCAGTGGCGGCGCGAAAAATATGTACCGCATTCGGAGATGATGTAAGTGATCGAACAGCACAGAAGTGGTTCAAGAAATTTTCTTCGGGAGATTTCAACTTAACCGATGAAGCACGCTCTGGAAGACCGAAGATCATTAACAACGAGGATCTTCAACAGGTTGTGGAGGCAAATTCCCAACGTGCCTAGAGCTTGCAGAAAGGTTCAATGTGAGTGACGAAACCATTCGTTTGCATCTTCATCAGCTAGGAAAGACGTGGAAGTTGAGCAAATGGGTTCCACATGAATTGTCAAATGATAACAAATTAAGTCGTCTTACCATTTGTTCGGCAAACATTTCACGCAACGATAATGAACCATTTCTTGATCGGTTGTTAACCTGCGACGAAAAATGGATATTATACTCAAATTCTAAGCGTTCGTATCATTGGTTGTCGCCTACTGATGCAATACTTCACACTCCCAAGGCTTCCTTGCACCCAAACAAGATTTTATTGCAAAATTTGAACTGATCCCAGAACAACAAAACATATTACAAAAATCTATTAACACTTTCTTTAACCAAAATTATTTCAAATTTTGCAATAAATTTTATAAACAAACTAGTGGTCTACCCATGGGTAGTCCGTTAAGCCCATTACTTGCCGAAATATATATGACAGATTTTGAAGATAGATACATAAAAAATAGTAACAACCCTTTCTTAAAACTCATTTCCTTTTGGGCTAGATATGTAGATGACATATTATGTATCTGGTCAGGCACAGACAGACAATTAGATCAATTTTTCAGTCATTTAAATTCAGTCAACAATAATATTCAATTTACAATAGAAAAAGAGGTGGAAAAAACTCTAAACTTTCTAGACATAAAAATCACTAGAATTGAACAAAGATTAGAATTTGATATATTTAGGAAAACATACCACAGATACTATCATTCCCGCTAATTCAAACCAATCTTGGAATATAAAACTGGCAGCTTTCCACAGTTTAATCCATAGATTACTCAACTTTCCTTTAAATACTGACAACTACAAAAAAGAAAAAGATATTTTAAAAACTATAGCATTAAATAATGGTTATAGCACACAACTCATTGACAGAATGATTGAAAAGAAACAAAAAAAGATCCTTATAAAAATTTTTTACATTGAACAAACTCAACGTACAAACAACAAGCGGTATCATTCTCTTAACTATATTCCAGGTCTTAGCAGCAGAGTTTCTAACGAATTAAAAAAGTTAGGTTCAAATATTATCCAAGTGAACAAAGTAAATTTAGGAAAAATCTTAGTCAATAACAAAGAAAAAGCAAAATTGTGTGACAAATCAGGTGTTTATGAGGTAGGTTGCAGTGATTGTGACGCAATCTACATTGGCCAAACAGGCAGACCCGTACAAGATCGCATTAATGAACACAAAAAATCAATTTTAAACAATAATAAAAATACAGGCTTTGCTGAACATTGCATAGACCTTGTACATGTATTTGATACCAATAATTATACATTATTACATAATAGTTATAAAGGAAGGAAATTAGATTTATTAGAAATTCTAGAAATTAATAAAGCTACAACAGCAAATAAACATGTCACAAACACACAACTGGACTTCATAAACACCCCCATTATTGACACTGTACTTAAGACACTAGCCCACACATATAAATAGGTATTGGTAACTTTCTTAGTTTAGTTTAAGTCTGTAAACTGTTCGTTAATGACCGAGAGGTCGAAACACGTGTCAGAGTACAATAAATCTGTCCTTAAGTGAAACAATATAACCAAGTGTTTTATTCGTTTAATATTTATGATTAAGTAAAAAATTACCTATAATGCAAGAGTGCCTTAACAAAACGCGAAATAATTTATTTATATGTAGAATACGCACAAGATGTCCAAAGTAATACTTGTGTACAGAACTTGTTCTAATATATACTGGGTGTTAACAAAACGGGAAAAGTCTAAACAAAAAAAAATCTTATTTATATTAAATGGAATACCCAATATTTTTTTAGAGGATCATATTAAGGCTTTCAATAGCCACTTTTTTGTTAACATGTCCTATAACTATCTATGATATTTTAGAAGATATTCAAACTTATTCTAAAATTTTATTTATGACGCAGTAAAAATAATAGTAACCTTGGAAAAACATAAAACTTTTCTGTAAAATACCATTATTGATTTCTAAACATATTACATTCAATATTGTTCGCATTATTTTTATCAGCTTTTGGTTTTTGATGTTACATCATATTTATAGTTTGCCACAATAATGACGAACATTCCAAAAGGAGCAGTTAATTGACGTGGTCTAAATTTTGTGGAAAACTCTGAAAAATTTATTGCTTGCGTCACATATTTAGTCACACACGTCACTCAATTCTTTTTAAAAGGGTATCGTTGTTTACACAACAATCTTATATAAACAAGATTGGGAAATCAGCCCGTTCTCTGAATTCATTAGTCTATTTCTATTTATGTTAATGTATATACTCTATTCATAATTATGTAGTTCTCTATAATTATGCTTAAAATATAAAATATTATTAGTTAGTAATGAAACGTAATAATGTAATTCTAAATTCCACAACTTTGCTACTTCAAAGTAATAAACCTAAGAAATTTGTCGTCCAACCTTTTCATAATATTTCGAAAATTGTTATGTTGCTGCCAAAAACAAGAACGGAAAAATCTTTGACAGTTATTTATGGAAGAAAACACCCTATAACAGAAAAAGAATATTGAAGAAGCAAAATATACTTGTGCGCCTTCCAAGAGTTATTGGCAACGCTCGCCAAGTAGCAAGATGTTTTGAATTGTCGAAGTGTCTATTCTATGACCGCATTCTAAACCTGATAGTCAACTACACGAATCAGCATATAATAAGTGTACAACCCAACTTCAGCAAAGAAAGAGACACACGTATCACTGATGTGATCGAAATTCATGTACTTGTAGGCCTACTTTAAATGGCTCGACTTTATAAAGGTAGCCGATTGAATTTAGAGGAGCTGTGGAACACAACAGGAAATGGTGTTGAAATATGTATTTGAGATGCTGGAAGCGTTTTGAGGTAGGCGTAATATTCTCCAATATATACCATCAAAACCCGCGAAGTATGGTATTATGATTTTTGCGCTGGTTGATGCTAAAACATGTTACACCAGTAATATGGAAATTTATGCTGAAACATAACCAGATGGGGCCCCCATTCTATCAGCACCCAAAGCGTTGATGTTTTAAAAGCGACGTAACGTCACCATGGACAATTGGTCCAGCGATGTTTCATTATTGCAACCTAAGTTATCTATGTTGGGAATATTAAATAGAAGCAAGTGGAAAATTCCAACATCGTTGAAAATTCTGAAAAGACGTTTTGTAAAATCAAGTGTGTTTGGGTACAGAAAAGAAGAGACAATAGTATCCGACGTTCTCAAGGAAAACAAACATGTTGTTCTAACTTCTATTTTACACTTTGAGGATAAAATTGACAATACTACCGGAAATCATATGAAGCCCGAGATAATTACTTTCTATAAAAAATGTTCCTTTTACAATGTTGTCCAGAATAAAAAAACGTTTGCCAAATGTTGTGCTTTTTCTATACCCAATGTAGGAGGAATAAACTCCCAAGTTATTAATATGGGGAACAGTAACGAAAAAAAATCTGCAGTAATTTCAGCGAATTCTTGGTATCGAATTAATCAAACCATACCTCCAAAGACGTAGTACCTCCAACACTGGTATACCTCGTGTGATATCTTGCATGCCATACCAACGAAAAGAACGCACCAGGTTAACAAAATTTCAAAGCTCCCTGTGTCAAAGACGTCTCTGTTTCCAACACTCTAGTGTCGTTTGTTTAGACCATTGTGCAGATTTATCAAGAAAAGTAGACTAGCAGACTGAGGATATGTGGATTACTGGCTCACAATTCGCAACATACGCAAATTGTTTCAATTTTTAAATATTTTAAGAATTATTGCTTTATTTAATCTTTTTTATGCAAAATACATATATTGAATCATTGCTCTCTAACATCCACTAGTCCACAAAATTAACCGTTTTAAAAATTGGAATGGTATTTCAATAATTAAAGTTATCTAACTGTCGTATACATCCGGGACCATTTTTTGAAATGACAGCTGGTTAAAAGGTGTCTCTATTTGTTGTCAATAAAACATACATTTGATAGCCAAATCTTTGAATAAACTTCTCCTCCAATTTATTATTAATTCTTTCCAAGTTTTAGGCTTCTAAAGAATATACTAGTGACATGCTTTGCTTGTTTGGAACGTGTGTTACTGGACATCTATGCTAAAAGATATCAATTGTTTATCACTTTTTAAGTTCTCATAACGTATGCTGCCATAGTTCAATTTTTCTTATTGATGACAATTTATTACAACTACGATTCTTCTTCTAGATACAGATCATTAAAACAAAGATACTGGGAAATTTCAGTGAATTTGATTCAAATCATAGCTTTACAATAAGAAATAAGAAACACATAATATTAAATTAAATATAAATTAAAAACATATATTCTTACATAATAATATGCAATTAATATTAGCAGCAATTGGAGTCACCAATGACTTCACTAGTATTATACACGTTTGGCCTACGATTATCTTGCATGTGGCTTCCCGAACATAACACGAAATGAGTTGCCAAATCGTACCTACCTAACAGATATACATACGAGAGCCGACAGGTAGACCTTCAGCGAAACCAAATTAAATTCAATCAAAAAAAATAATAAATTTGAAGGAATTTTTATAATATTAACTTAAGATACTTTTTAAGAATATTACGAATGAAAATAATACCTAAAAATGAAGATAACAACCCCTGACTTTTAGTTCACATGCAAGGTAAGAACAGGCCGAGCCTCTATGTAGGAAAATGTACAAGACACTGTCTAGAAAACTAATTATTTTCTAGAATTTTTGAATAATGAGTTTTAAAGATGTACAAAAACAAAAATCTTCAGAAAGGCTTGAGAGGTTCCGCTATATTATGCAGTTTGATATAGATAATAATTCATTGGCACAGATAGAAAAATACTCTGTAATATTTATAAGTTAGCATAAGTTTTAAAAGTCCAATAAAGTATAATTAAAGAATCCATAATTGATTTCCGTGTAATTTGTAGAATATGGTAGAAATTTCAGTCGAAAATGATAAAGGCTACCAGCTTTTTGGTCTTTGTGGAAACAACGACAAATGTTCTAGTAACGACCAGATGTCTGACATAAACACAGCACTACCAAATCTTAATCAATTCTTGGATGAGTGGAGAGTTTCCAGTAAGCTAAGATTTCGTCCGGAATATTTATTATTTGTATTTCAAACTAATGCCTTTTTTTAAGAAATGTGTCCAGGAATTATTGACACACAGTCGCCCTGCAGGGACAATACATTCAATATTCAGAGAGCAGAGACGGCTTGCCAAATACTGAAAGATGCACGATTTAAGGATGCTAATGAGGTAAAGATTGATCTATCTATTTTATTTAAGAACATGTTGACAATATTTTTATTTTCCCACCAGAAGATTTGGACATTTTGAAGAGAATTAGTAAGTTTCTTCTGATTTGATACTAGCCTCTTTTGGGGATTTCTGTTCTTTCTGTCATTGATGAGTAACATTCCACTTTTATACCTGAATTGCCTCTTGAAGAAGCTTTACGTTTATATATCATTTCCTATATAAAATTACAGAACTTTATTTTATTTTTTGTAATAAATTACTTTCTGGAGTAAAAGGTTGTTTTCAAGAAGGTGACGGCAGTCCTTCACTAACATAAACATATAAATTTTCTACATCATTCTCATTTATACGTAATTATTTGCTGGTCTTATTTTTTCTATTCTTATGTCAAACTCTGACGTTGGCGCTAACAATATTGTTAGCAAAAGTTTTAAACTCTGTGCTAATAATGAATTTTAAGTATAATGCTTTTTAGTGACACCCAACTGAATTTAGAATCTGGCATTGTACAAAACATCAATTTTAAAGTCCGTACTTAAACAAGGAAGCCCATTGCAGTTTATTTAGTCGTCCAAAGATATTCGATAATATTTCGTAATTTCATATAACTGACTATGTATTTAGATAGTAATGTATTGCACGGTTCCTGTCCATTTTGATTCATAACTATTTATCCCCAACGCACCGAACATTATTTCAAAACATTATCTACAACGCTTAGACGCCACTTTTTTAAAAATAATAGATATCTAACCAAATATCCGAGTTCCGGATTAGCTCCCACGAGGAATGTCCAACTGTACTCAAGAGTGCTGCAGAGAATATTTTGCCATTTCCTACATCTTATCTTTGTGAAGCTTGTTTCTGTGCTGTGTCTTGTATAACATTAAAATACAAGAATCTGTTTAACATCAAGCGTGAAGTGTAGCTATTACTTATTTAGAACCAAACATGGACAAGTTATACTGATCACAACACGCGCAGTTTTTCTAATGTATGTCTAATTGAGATACTAGTTGCTAGTTCTTAGGCAGTAACTTTTGTGTATTCGTTGATTGTACTCCTCAGTACAGTATACACGACATGAAAGAAATATGTCAAAATTAAATTAAGGTGTTTTGTATTAGGTTCGACATACTAATTTGTGTTCAACTTGTTTTTAATTTGTTCTGATGCTCCCACTCTTCTTTTAGCACTTATGCACTCCACAGTTTGGGAAAGTCTGCATCAAAGTTATGCTTCTGTATTTATCAAAAAATCTTACCTTCTTGTTTGTATATTGGCAATATTATCTGAATGGTTCATTACTTTGGTACTTTCTTTGTTTTAATATGCCGTTTATTATATTCTTTAGTACTTATTCTGATATACTTTACCACTATATTTTGATTTTAATGTTCTTCAAATCGTGCTGATTTTGCTTCTTATTTATATCAAAATATTGAAGTAATTTATCCAAAATTATGTTTTTGTCATTTTTACTGCTTCCTAAATTGCATTTTCCTTTTTGTGTCATACCAACTTTCGGGTGTCTTGTATTCATCATTGTAGTCTATTTCTAGTCTATTTCTATTTGTTATTTTCATTATACCGCAACTGTCTTTAGCTGTCTTCAATGTGTTTTTCTTCAAATTTGTTATTTGTTCACCAAATCTGTTGTTTTGTGATGTAATTGAGTTTATGTAGGTAATATTTCGTGATTTTTTTGTATGTATCGTTTCTAAATTTGTAGATTTTTTATTTTCACTTATACTTTCTTTTCTGTTTTATCTACTCTTTATGTAGCTACAAAGTTAATTAGTAAGAAATGTTCCAAACATTGCATTAAAGTGTAATTTATCTGGGTATCTTATCTTAAGATTGTCTACTATGAGAAGTTAATTTGTGCCAAGAGTATCACCTCGTTAGCCACATGTTCCACATATTCTTAGCTCAATAAATCAGACATCGAAAATTTTCCAACAAATTTTTAAAAAACCTAAAATCTCCTTAAAAGTCTTTGGGTGTTATAGTTATAAAAAGACTAGCTCTATGCATAAACGTTGTAAAATATGTAATTTTGTAGATGTTAAATCCACAATTGTATATTGATGCATGCATTGGGACTCACTGCACTTGCACAGCCAGAAATAGGGATTGCCTATGCGAAACCTTGGATGTTTATGCTACAGCTAGTATTAACGCTGGAGTGACAGAAGTCATCTGGAAATATGCTGGAACATGTGGTAAGTACAATTGAGTGAAATATGAGTCAACCAATAATCTACTAACGCATTATTGCTATACTTTACCTCAAATTTAGATGTATAAACTTTCGGTGATATTAGGAAGTTTGTAATCCTTTTCTAAGCGGGCAACATTTTCAATAAAACTTAAGAGATTTTAGAATATTTAAGTTGGCGGAGATATTTTACAATTTGCTGTAAAACATTCTCTAAATTTTAAACTTTCGCGTACTTTTATTTGTTGTCTCTTCAGTTTTGCTAATATTTCTTGCATTTATTCTGCTAAAATTTTTAATATCTTTTATAATACGGTATGTGCGGCAATATTTTGTTACATATTTGTCTCTAACATTAATACTCTTGGGTTAGCGAAATTATAGTGGTATTATACCAATTTTATAATCATCAGAAGCAAGGTCGTCAAATACTGCTCCATTTTTGAAATTACCTCCCCGTCTCTCTAAAATTTTCTTCCAGCGAGAAACAGTTTCAGTTCTTAGAATAAATGGAAATCTGAAGACTTGGGGTACAATCTTGATCCATAATTCATCCACTTGACAGGATATCTCTTTCCAAACAATGTAAAAGTGTTGGCTTGTGTTAGCGGAGGAATGTCATGATGCCTCAACTGCTCATATTACCTTTTCGATGCTGGCTGATTATAATGGGACCAAGTTTCATCAACAGTAACAAAGTGACGCAAGAAATCTAATGGGTTGATGTTAAAGATTTTCAAATTTTGATGAAAATTTGCGCTCTTTCACGTTTTTGATCTGTACGTAGTAAATGCGACACTTGCCTGGTAAAGAGCTTAAACATGCTAATTAGACTTGCAAAATGTGGAGTTCAATAGACATGTCCAGAGTTTGGACAATTTTCCCCGGTTTTACTCTAACAAAATCGTGAATTTGTCAACCATATCTAGAATACTATTATACGCTTTAATAGTTCAGGACATTCTTCATTGTCGAGACTCACGGTTTAACCTTTAAAGTGATCTTTATAGAAGCATAATTGCCCAGCGTTTCCGGTATATTCGCAAAAATCTCTCTTGTATCCATCATCTTAAAAAGCAAGTACTGAATTGCACCACACATAGCGATTTTATCCATGTTCAACTTTCATTAAGAGGAGCGTTATTATCGAAAATTGAGGCATCGCCGTTTCGCGTTTGTTAATCTTATTTTGTAATTTTAGAATCTCAAATTTGGGTTAGTGATGCAAAAGGCATAAATTTATAATGTCAAGGTCAGTTTTTGTACTAATTTATTTTCTTAAGAAAGTTATGTGTTTTATAAATAACCATAAAAATGCATGAATACTAACCAAGGCTGTTGAACAAAAGCAAAAAACGACCTCTACGCGCCAGCTGCACATTTGATGTAGGATATAAAGAAAAAATCAAATTTATGTAATTATTTTTAAAGATAAAAAACATTAAACAGTAAACATTGTCACACACATTTTACACGAGGTTTTTCCAAGCTAATCGCGTCGTCTATCCCCACTTTACGGTATCTCTACCGGTCCTAGCAAAGACGAAAATCTATCGGAATCGGTCGGCTATTGCAGACTTAAATGTGAGTGACAGTTTAATTACAAACTGTCACTCGCATTTAAATGTCATATATACCTATAATATTCGAGTGTATAATAATATAACAGTTATGGGCAAGCGAAAATTGACTTATTATAAAACATCAACAACATCAACAGTTCCGTAAGTACTCATTCTTTATACACATGTTTCCCATCTATAGTATTCCTTTATCAATGACAGGATCTGTGAATAAAACCAAAGCGCTGTGACAGAACCGAATATCGTCTACCTCCACCTACTCACACCCCCTCGCGTCTACCCGTCCCGCGAGTAATATAAGTTGCATAAGTTTCTATTTGTTAATGAACGCCCCTCGTAATCACGTCTTTTTTAAGCAACTATATCTGTCAAACTAGACGTCAGACGATATTGAAATTTGCAATATTCTATTATAAACGCATGGCCCACTAGTAAATAATGTAATTTTTTTCGTAAACATACACTGATAGGCGAGTCCTTACTCTTACTATTAACAACTATATTTACATTTTGTTTCAAAATAAATGCGTATATATTCACTACAACAAATCATTAATTTGTTAATTAATGTCCAGAAATTTTAGATATATTTTTGATCTTGCAACTAAAAACGATATAAAGAAGAAGTTTATTGGGTTAGATAACAACTAATTTTCAATGCTTTTCGAACACTGTGAAAGATTTTGGCACACCGGACATTTCTTGCATAACTTTGACGTTTCTATGCGAAATTGTATTTCATATTTAAACTTTGCATTCCTAAAACTGCGAAGCGAAGGGTCGAGTGGGACAAGATAATTTTAGATGTAAAAGGGCTCATGTTTATAAAGCGATGGACTTCTAAATTCAAGTAGGAAAAAGCAACAGAACAAAAAAAATCACTGTACATAATACTATGACCGTAATGTATAAGTATATAAACAAAGAGCGGTACATAGCCTTTTTCGTCCAGTATTAAATAAGATATCATCTGCTGTTAATAACAATGAGGATCAACTTGTTATCGTTACGTAATTCTTTTGTTTGATATACTTGTTAGACAAACATTGCTTCATTCCTCGATTAAATAAATTAAATTACAATTAAAGAATACGTTCCTAATGGAAATTTTGATTAGAAAAATCTATGTATGTATGGAACGGCGGGAGTCAAACGGTATAAACATATTATAAGACTAGTTTTACGATGTAGGGATATGAAAACCAAACTTTTTATCAGATTTGGTAATCTTAGCAAAATTGATGCTATTACTTTTTCCGGTTTCAACTGTGAAGTTTATTTTTACATGTATGAAATTAGTATACTTTATGAAAGTTTGCAAGCTTCTTCTTCTACCAAAGAATGGAATATATGTTTTGCTTAATTGTCAATTTAATGTCTGAACGATCAATGGTATTCACAATTTTGGACATAAAGGTTTCGGATAATAAGGTGAGCCAGTTGCAAGTACACATGTTTATTTATTATTTCTAGAGTCAATTTCAAAATAATTTTGTGTGAGTACCCTAAGACTGCTTGTCTAATAACGATATTCATTTTGTAAAATCAAAGATTTTTTCCATAAGTGTTAAACACTCCTTAGGTAGGATATTAAAAAATATATTAGTAATACACTTACAAGGAATTAGTATTTTGTAACAACATAACACTACGTCAATCTAAACAAAACTTTGATCACGGAATAAAATTTATTAAACAAATCGCTTGCTCTACAAAAGCCAAAGAAAATAACTTAAATAAGAGATAGAATAAATTATTTGTACAGTCAGCTTATCCTTATATTCAACTAAAACATGATAAATATGTATCATTGACCTATTTTGGTAGTATGAGTGAAATAATAGCCCAGATTATTTTTCTTCGCGTCTTCTGCACCTCATACGAGAAGCAGAATTTTCCATTTGTAATGTTGGTCATGTAGATTTGGATTATCAGCGGATATGAAAATTTAGCATTGGGCAGATGTCTTTTCAAAATCTCTTCTTATCGACCATGAAAGGTGATGATAGATAGGAGAGGTTTTGTTTAAACATACCAAAAGGTCGATTTTGTTGTGTTAAATCATATCAGGTATATCGTTTTTCTTATCACCACAATATAAAATTGTTTGCTTGGAGTGGTCTAAGCGAAAGGTAGCATTGCAACGAGAAATGGAAGCAAGTCGACTTTAATGAGAAATCTCAGTTTTGTTACGGACTCAATAATAGTCGCAGCATAAGTAGCAGATGTTTAGGAGAAAGAAACCATATGAATCTCACTCAAGCTGTGCTACAACTACAACAACTAGTGAATCTCATTTTTTTTCTTAACGTCGGTGCCTAATTATTGAAATGAGGCCAGCTCTTATCAGTGCGCGGTTAAAAACAACGTTCTTGTGATATAATATAATTGAACTAATTGAAATTAGTACAAGTAACATAAAACAGGGTGTAACTTAAACAACTATACACTAAAATGAATGGTAAGAAGCAACAAGTGATTAAAACTATAAAATCAGAACAAAAGGTAATATTAAGCTTTGCGGATTATCTTGGTGCTTGCGGCATCTTCGGGCTTGAGTTTCTACTCGATAGATTTGAACGAACAAACTTATCTTCAACGAATCACAGATGACTCAACACAATATACATCGTCGTTGTCCAAAAGTGTGTTTTATTGGGATCTCGAAATTGTTTATTGGTAGAATTTAAATAAATTGTCGGACTTTTGTCGTAGTTTCTGCCATTTTAACTACATACATCGCGTTACTTTTTCCTTCACTTGACTTATTACTTCCCCCCGACCATAATCGGGATTGCTGACGTACAGAAGTTGGCAATATAATCGTGATAGGTTACTTTTAATGTGTAAAATATATCTACCAAACGTATAGCTTTTCGATGGCATTCAAAATAACAATTAATATGATTATTAGGGTATAATTACTGCTCGCTATGAATCACAAATTGTTACTTTAGTATCATGCTTAAATTTATATCGTTCCTTGTTAATAATAAAATGCATAGTGGGTATGCATTTATTTATTGCAGGCAGTAGCTATTTTTGCTAAATTTATAGGTATTTTAATATATCGTTATACTTTTGTAGAATTACTTACTATATTTTGTACATATTTATTAAACATGTACTTATGCCATTTACATTTTCTATATATTGCTTAATATACAAAAAACAAATTTTGTTACAGATAAACAAGAGACTTGCAGTGTAAAAACAACACCAAAATCAGGCAAGTTCGTCTCAATTAATTGTTTTCTACCTCTTGCAAGGAATTTTATTATGCTTTTATTACTAACAGAAAATTTTTCGTTACAGGTGAAGCATGGTCAATAACCACGGAAGCGAGTAAGTGGCAATTCAAATATTAAAAGATATTTTGATTAAGATTTTAATCTGCATAGAAAAAGCGTAATCGCAAAGTAATTATAGGGCAATATTAATCTAGTGAAATGTGCTTAGTTTATCATTTGATGCAATATCTTGTATTAATTAGTCATGTGTTCGGATTTTCGAACTACAACATTCCTTGTTTCAGTTACTGACATTTTCAAAACTAATACATCTGAGCCGATACCTCAATCTCAATGCAGTTACGTCTGCCCTGCTGGATACGAAATTAAAGGTGGATCTTGCGTTGATATAGACGAAGTAAGTATTGCATGTTAGTTTCTTTATTATATACATATTCTTTTTTCTATTGCTAGCACCAAAATAAGTGTATTTAATTTAATTAAGGTACAGGATGTAACATTTTCTTCTTCGAAATAAGAATTCGCAATAAATGAAGTATGTGTGCCTACCAATGAATATATAAAAAAAGAAGAGACCTAGTCTATAATCAGTGTGGATTATTGATTATATTTCATTTTATTTATATTACAAAAGTTCGAACTTTTATAAAATAAAATTTCACTCTTTGGAATATGTTAATACTTTTTGGGGTATAACAATAGATGCATGCGGGATCGTCATCACCCTGTCTCAGAATAAGAAGGAGTGATTCAAATATCCCGCCAAAACATGGAACACATAGCTTAAAATTTAGTAGACAATTTGATATGACATCATGACAATTGAGGTTAGAAGAACTGTATTAATTCTAAGGATTTAGCTGTTTTGTGTTTCATTTACTACTTTCGTTAAAATAGATGGATGTGCCGCTTTTCCTTTTACCAATCGAAGCAGCTATACGAGTGCACGGCAATGGGAAACAGGAGAGTAAAGTTATAAACACAAGTATGTGCATACATCTATAATTTGATTAATACAAATCTCTTAACATTCAAATCTGTTCATTCTAGTTTTGAAAAAAAAATTAGAAGAATCTATGGATAAAGATATAGGCCCAATTTACAAATGAAAGCATAGACTTTGTCCTGAGCGTTTTGAGGAGGATTGCCGTTATAAATATATAATTACTGCACACATTTATTATTAAATATTTGTATCAGAGAGCAAGAATGAATCAAACCTTTTATCTATTATCAAAACGTCCTTAAGAACTTGCAGAAAAGGTTTTGTTTATTAGTTTCTATTTTAAATATCAATAAAGAACTTACAGATAAATCATTTGCATTACTGCGACAAACCTTGAAGAGGTAACTTCAAGCAACTAGTCTTGGAAATTTGAATTTTACATATGACTGTAATAAATAGAAAAATTTACATCGGCTGAAGTTGTTTACACGAACTGCAAAGATAATTACATATACCTACACATTACTATTATTCCCTATTAAAATTTATTTATTATGAAAATATATAAAGTATAACAAATATTTATTTCTACTATATATTGGAAATTAACAATAATTTAGTGTTCACATCATGTTAAAAAGATTAAAAATTTACATGGTCGGCACAATTTTTCCAAATACTTATTGTAACATTTGTAATTGCTTCTGTCAAACGTTCTCATCACAGATCACTATACTAGAAGATAGTATAACTTAATAGTAAAAAGTTTAGACAATGTTTAGCGCCGCCTGCCAACTGCAGGCAGTACTAAAATGGATCAAACCGATGAACCGGGAAATTTAAATATTATATATGTATTTCTATTCCATTTTGTATTTACCTTAGTAGTTTTTATTCTTCACTTTAAATGTTCGGAAGTAAAATAGTAGATGTATTTTAAAGAAAAATAAACTACACTTATTGCTATAATAACTTAGTAATAAATTAGAAACATATCTTTTTAGTAACGCTTTATTTTTATATGAAAATTTATTTCTATTTCAAAATATTAAGGAGAAAGCATTCTAAATTATTCTTACATTTGAACTTATTTATTTCTTAAATGGAAATCGTCGATCTTCTCTTATGACATTGAATAAATTAGGATCTCATATAGCTTCCTACCACTCATGAAAACGAATTGATTTTGGATGCGGGAAACTTTTACATTTTGGTCACAATTTGACACATAACATTTTCTTGTCGGCATAATTACTAGGAAGTCTAGAAAAAAGTGCTAATAAATAAATAAATTACTCGAATTATGCAGAATAAATACTTACGCACATACAATTTTAAGAAATAAGTTAATATTTTATAACTCTGATTAATAATTAGCATATATTTATAAATATTAATTAGAAACTGTCAACAAAAATATTTGAAAACTATACCACATGTAGTTGCCATAGTTACCAAACACAGTTAACAGCCTACAAGCAGCTAAGCCCTGAAGTATCACATGTGATCCTAAAATTTCGTCAACACATGCGCCACCTACCAACTGCAGGCAGAAGTAAAACGATGTCTACGCAATCTCAATTTAACATTTCACCCCCTGGTTCTCATATAAGTGATATTCTGAAAGGGATTTTTTTTAAGCAACTTCATCTTATGTATCAATTCAGATCCTATATGAAGTATTCTTAATTGCCTATCTTTATCGGTATGGCTATTTAATCCTACAGGTTTTCAACAAAGCTTGTCATGCACTCATTATACTTGTGTCAATCCAAACTTTTTCCCATATTCTCCACCAGATATTTTCACCTTTTTCTATTAGTACAGGATTCTTTACGTTTGATAAATATTTCTAAAATATAACATGTATATGAACATGTGGTAATATGTATAATTAGTATTTAATTAACACTTACTTGAAATTAATGAGTCAATTCTAGAATATGTGTGAGTTGTCCACTTCATTTATGGTATGAACTCATCTATAGTTATTTTTGCAATGATATTAATTGTTAAATGTTTGATTTTTCCACTGACGTACAGTATTTTTGACAGATTCATCAAATTCAAAGTTTCAAATGCATGATCACTTGTTCCTTAGGTCTTAAATCGTCTGATCAACGCATTTCTCATGTTGTACATAAAAGTACCTATGCATTTTATTTAATAACACAATAAAGTATAATAAACCAAAGTAAAAATGTAAGATTCTAGGTTATGGCTTGGCTATACACATAAAATGACGTTTTGTCAAATTTATTTTCCCATGTTAAACTTGCCGACGCAAGAACCAATGAAATACTTTAAAAACATACGCCATTTTGGCGCGATATTTGAATCACTCCTTCTTATTCTGAGACAAGGTATACGCTAAAACAATCTAATCAGGGTTGCTCTGTATACGCTACGATTTATAGGCAAGGCCGTTTTTAATCAGTGCTACTGAATATGACAACATACTTGTCGAAATACGTAATTAGTGTTTTTGTGCTTTAGTGCTTTTTATTCAGTATCAAGCCGCAAACTTCATGTTAGTTTCTTCTCGTCATCATCATTGCAAAAGGATTCAGTGGTTCGGATTCTTCATCTTCTTTTTCGAAACCAGTGCGTATGACGTCTTTTCTATTGCTTTTGCGTATTTCCTTTTTCTTTTTTGACTGGATTTGGGCTTTAATTTCGCAAATGAAGGGACTACTAGTGAAGACTTGTAAACCCGACGCTTTCCTTTTAGTCTTTCTTACCCGCCCCGCAGATACGGTTTTTGGGATTGGGGCAGATGCTTTAGCATTTCTCGTGTAGTGCTCGGTGATGACAAAGATTCTTGAGCGACGGAAATGGAATGATTTGATATTTTATAGTCAAGAGTAATGTGGCTGCCGTGAACTGAATGTAATATACTATTCGATGTGGAAAGCTTCAAAGTTTCCTAAAGAGGATGCTCTTGCCTAGCACGTTTCTCTTTATTAGTGTTATTCTCAACTTCTATTTCATTCTAAGTCATTATGCTTAGCATAAACATGTGGCTTTTTAAAAACAGATTTTCGATAAGAGTTACCTACTTCCAGTAAGAATTTCGAAAAAATTTCTTAATACAATTTTTCTCAAATTTAATTTTGAGTACATTTGAATCCTTTATAAATTTGTTTAAACTTAGTAATTTACGAAATATTTGCAAAATTCGATTTTTTCACCGAAGTAAACTACTACTTCCGGTCTACCGGTTTTACTGAAAAACTACTCAGATCTCAAGAGGGAGATTATACACGTAAATACAAAATTTGGAATAGATAGCGGTTTGACCACTATCGTTGTCACACCCTCACAGACACACACAGAGACAGACAGACACACAGACATTTTTTAAAAATCACTTTTTCGGTATCAGGGGACTTCAAAACGTGGACATCTGCAAAAATCTCGGGGTCGAACATTTTCATCACAATACTTCCTTATACTACGCTTAAGAAAGTAAAACTCATCTGTTGCAAATTTTCCGCTCACAAACGTGCATGTAAATAAATTTTCGGCCTTCACTATGTAAAGAGGACACAAATGAGTTACGATCAAAGACGTAAATTTAGTCATAACGACTCAAGGGAATCAAATATACGCTGTGTTGTATATTCAGCACAATTGCGAATACATCCATCGCGACTGCTTACATCCACATTGACTGTTGACAAAACATTAGTGACTGTCAAAAAATGATAGGTAAATAACTATTGTTGGCCAATGTATAAATGAGTTTGTCGAATTTCTGGCGGTAATATTTAAAACAATATTCGAAGTATGTATGTCATCTTAAGCAGAATTCACGTATGGGGTTCCAAAAGATATGATTCATTTTACAAAATAAGTTTGACTTATGTGTTAACACATACAATAATCAGTTGTTACAAGAAACATCTGCTTCTGACGTCGGCGTATTTTATTGAACTTTTAATTCTAAGTTCATGAACAATGGTACTTTACGTAGTTGAAACATTAAATTGACTATTTTAAATAATTAACCAAGACTGCAATTAACACATGAAGATGCTATCCATTCGTCCAACGTCATTTTCTGTCATGTGAAATATCGAAATTCTAGCTAGAGTTATACTCACTGAAACAACTTAGTAAATTTTAATTAAATTATCAATAGTGACTGTCAATAGTACTTGAGATTATGGACAGAGTGATCAATAGGCTCCATCACTAAGAGAGGCTATTATAATTACACAAATAGGTACCTGTACAAAATTGCTTCTGTCCTTTCTATGATTTTTAATAATTGCAATATTAAGATATTGCCTTAATAAAAGAAAGAAAAATTATCACAACTCAAAGCGATCGTTTATATAATAATAGCTATTAAGTTATGAGTCTTTATATTATTTGTATTATTTTTTGCAACTGATGCATTGCAACACTGTAATCATTAATTAGTCCTTATAAGTACACTGCCGAAAGCCATGAATAATTATTTTCTCTTCCAAGTGTATTCAATTCAACCCATGCGGTCCATTACTGGAGTGCTACAACAAAGAACCGGGATATGAGTGCAGTTCTTGTCCCGATGGATACAGAGGAAATTATACAAAGTATTTCAAGGAATTCCAACCCGAAAAGATTCTTCAAAATGTCTGCTTAGATATTAACGAATGTCAAGAAAATATCTTTGATTGTCCAGACAACGCATTATGTAGTAACACAGAGGTAGGCAATACAGAAAGTCAAGGTATTAGAATCTTACAAAATTACACAGAACTCACTTATTCTATATACCACAAAAAAAATACAACTTGTTTGTTTCTTAAGAGAAAATATCTCCAAATTTTGTTTTGCTTTTTTTATATTTGCTTCATCTTTTCCGCATCTTCCGCAAAGATGACGCATAGGAGCTGTCCAGATCACGCATCAAAATTAGTTAATAAAGAATGTGGAATATGCTTAAATATTAGGTTCATTACAGACTTACCAATACAAATAAGTTTATTTAATGTGGGAAAACTTTATTATTTACTTTTCGAAGAGATAAAGTATATGAAAATAAATACTATCTAAACAAAATTGATAAAACCAAGTGTGGTAACTACTATGGCATACAACAATCGTATAACGTCTGGAAAATGAACACATTGCTGTGATAGCATATATTTGTGGGTATAGTCATTTGTATATATGCTGTGTTCTAAATTTATTCTTTTTACACCAAAAACTTATAATTGGTTTTATATTTAATTCATATTGTTGAAGCATGTACCTAATAACTATTGTGGATTCTGGCAATGTATGTGGTTCCTTCTCCTTCACTGGTGTCTTTTACTTACTTATAATAGGGATGAGGTAATAGTTTTGTTTTAAAAAAAAAACAGAATGTCTATTTAACATGATCATACACCTTTTATTTTTGTAATTTATAGATTCAAAATAATTTTTATATACACCTTTATGCTCTAAACAAAATACATAATTGAAAATGCTCATATCATTTATACCTAATGCCGGTTGTAATGTATGTAAATCTTTTATTTATTTATTTATTATGCTAAACAAAATAAATATTTATCCTGTAAATAAATAAATGTAAACTTTTATTGTACATTGATAGTGATACTTATCGATGTAATTATATTTATATATTGGCTTCAATTAATTGCCTTAGACAACCATTTGCACGTGTTGTATCTAGCTTTTAATCTTTGCCTTATGAAACTTTTAATTAATTATTAACCTAACTTGAAAAAGATTAATGATGCCTAGACAATACCATGAAGAAAATGCTCATTCGCACGTAGCATCTCTTCAAATGCCCAACACCATTAGTCCTATTTTTGTTGTAATTCCAACTTTATGAATTAAAAGAAAACCTTACAGGATAATATTTGCTTATCCATATTGTCCAACATTACATTGATTAATCATTTGCACGTAAAAACCAATGTCTATCTAACAATTTAGATAACTTCTTTTCAAAAAAAAACTTACTTGCTATCTTTAAATATTTCATCAAAATGTTCATTTTGAATGTCCATATTGAACGTTTCAAGTGAATTTAAATATATATTAATAAAAGAAGAATTATTATGAATAAACGTGATAAAGAAATAATGAAAACTACTATTCTACAATGTAACAATTATTTTTAAAGCGTCTTGTTCTTTCGGAGTCGTAATAAGAAGTCTCTCTTGTCGAATCTTGTTTTTCGAATTTATACCGGCAAAAAAAACTCTACGTTGACTATTGCGCCCTCTAGTCCATATTTTAGGTTGGCATTGGAATATACGTTCCAGTGAAATCGCTGCCCACATGTTGCCGTCTTGATACACACACACATACACATATTGTTCTGACAGTTCACTATTTACCAAACGTCAATACAAATTTCCAATTCAAAAGTCCCTCCACTGCCTCGCACAGCATTTCCGACGGTAGGTTTATTCTTGTTGTTAATACCATCCTTCTTTGTATTCATCAATGAACCTATTGCCTTGTTCATTGTTCAATACATATTTTTTCTTTCCATTCATTAATGTCAATTTCACTTTTCTTGTAGCTGGATTGTGACTAGGTAAGATGGGAAACACGTTCGAGATAACGATTATTTTTCTTCCCACACTGCCTGCACCTGGAAGACACGCTTGTTTGTCTATTGCACCTCTGTTTTCTATCCATGATTTTTCCATCGGTAAAATGTCTATCTGCAATAAACTTTACACAAGTTTTATATTTTATTGTCTTTTGTAGGTCATGAAACTGTACACGTCTGTTTCCAGTCTCTGAAGCATTGTGTTACAAACAAATCATAAACACATACACTTTTTATTTATGCTATCAGCTACCTTTTTATACCAATGTTATTGCTGATCGGGTTTACGTTTTACATATTTTTATATCCTTTTCTTAGTCTCTAGTTATAAGCTAAGGTAATTTTTATCTTTTAATATAATTTAGTTCTTAAACTCTTTCATAAAGTTTTATTGCTTTATGCATGTAAATCATAATGATTTATTCAGTCATATTTATGTTTTTTTGCATATCGTATTTGATCTTTTTCATACAATTCTATTGCTTTTACATGACTAATTCTCTTGACTGATCCATCCATTAACATCACCCTTTCTCGATTATTTGCCTTCATTACCCTTTTTGACTTAAACAGCGGTCCATTATTTAGAATGTTTAAAGCAATCTTTACGCATTGTATAAAATTAGGTTCCTTTTTATGATATGTAAACCATACATTTTGTGTATCCTTTCTACAAAAGAAATATATTGCTTATATTTATTGTCTTTTATTTCATATTTATTTAATAAATTTTTATTTTGTCTTTTGTCTCATATTTATTTAATAAATTTTTGAATTACTTGTATTGTGTATTGACCATGTGTATGCAACTTTATATACATCCATGTAATTTTTGTTGCATATTTTTACTCTTTCATATTTAAATACGATTTTTGTCATTTTTATTTTATTTCAAAACTTAAACTAATTCTTAAAGCTATTCTTATTTTATGAACTTGCGAGTTCACGGCAACATGTACTTCTATACCAAAGCTCTATGGATTTTCCATAATCTTCACAAATTACACAGAAGTGACCATAAGAAGCAGTAGGGTACTTACGCCGATTCTGGCGCCTCCTCCCCCTCTCACCCAGCTCCCCCTCACCCCCCTCGCCCTAGTGGCGCCCTCTGCCAACCCAACTGATGTGGCGCCCCCTCGCGGTCGCCAACCCAACTAAAAATTGCAGATTTCATCATTACCAACCCAACTAAAATTGCAGATTTCATCATTACCAACCCAAGTGATGTGGCGCCCCCTCGCGGCCTCCAACCCAACTAAAAATTGCAGATTTCATCATTATCAACCCAACTAAAAATTGCAGATTTCATCATTACCAACCCAACTAAAAATTGCAGATTTCATCATTACCAACCCAACTAAAAATTGCAGATTTCATCATTACCAACCCAATGTGGCGCCCTCTGACGGCCACTAACCAAACTAAGAAATGGCAGATTTCATCATTACCAACCCAATGTGACGCCCTCTCACAGCCACTAACCAAGAAATGGCATCTCTCATGATTACCATAATGCAGCATCCTCTCACGGTCACTAGCCAAACTAAGGTGACATCAGCCAAAATGGCTGACCATCAAGATGGTCTTTGTTTCTAGAGAATTCCTGAATAAATTACCAGGCTTGCTATCGCGCTTCTCAATGTACTTCAAACAGGTCTAAACATGTTTCCAGCGGAAACCGCAACGGCTGTCTGCTTCTGTGATAGCCGCATGCGCAGAAAATATAAAAAGCACCCCCTGATGGATACTAGCCCAACTAAATATTAAATATATAAGAATTTCGAATGTAATATCATCAGTATCAATTGCAAAGCAGTGTAGCACCTTCTATATAGTATAATGGCGGTGCAATACGAGAAATTTGATAACTTTTTGTCTGCTAATGGTATTGAAATACCTATCATAGTGCGAGATTGGTTATTATCCTCGGAATTGAATCAAAGTGATTGTTTATTCATAGCGGCATTCGCATATCAAAACATGCAATATTTTGATATCGATGAATTAATGAACGTTTTGGAATATTGTAACCCAAATATGAGCCAACTTAAGAAGTGGCACATTTATAGTGAGTATGAATATATATGTGAACCTGATTTAGATCTTCATGCAGAAATTTGCGTATTCGACATAGAAACATCGACTGTACTGACTTTAAATAAGAGCATACCGAAGATGTTAATGAGTTGGTATCCTCAATATAATCATCCTGAATTGGACTATAATGACGAGCTTGCCGCGACTGGTGGTGGATATGTTATATACGCTTATCAGAAGCTTTCGCAAGTAGCTAACATGTACAGACCCGCCTAAACATGTCTAGACTTGCTGGAAATACATCAGTCGACAATGTCCGTTGAAAGCAGGCGGAGGGTTCTTAGACAGAAGAAGGACTTGTTGAACATTAGAATTATGAGGTTTATATCCGAAATTGAAAAAATCAAATCTGATTTAGAAATGTATGCGTTGGTGACAAATATTAGTAAAATAAAGCTATAAAATGGAGAATATGGAAAAATATATGATTAGGTCTTTTGTTGTACACTTTATATAATTTTATAAATAAATATATGTAATATACATTATTAAATAAAGAGAATATAACATCCAACATTTTTTCCTTAAAATACCCCTTTTATTTATATATAAAGTGCATCTCACTTAAAGAAATGCGTAGACATAGAAGTCATATTTTTTTAATGTTAGTATATAAGAATAATGTTTTGCAGCTGAACGTTTATACCTTCTAACGATTAAAAACTTCTTATATTGCTTTATACAGGATGTTAGGATACAGATATGTAATTCACCTTAAATAAAAATGCGTGCATGTATAGAATTAATACTTTTTTTATTTTTATATAATCATAATATACAATTTTAATAAAATTACAAAACATTATCTTCGTCAATCCAGCTATTATGTGAATTATCGAACCCTAACCATTTTACATAAGCTTTTCCGTCCTTTACACGTAATACTTTTTCAATCAGATATACATCTTTATGTTTAGTTTTCTGCAATTCATGTTCGTAGAAACAACCCAAAATCGGATCTCCATTCATATCCTCCAGCATATATGTTGGCGGATTTGTAGGATTAGCTTTAATAATCTTGAACAATTCACTACCCCAGTTCCTGAGATAGCCTTTCGAGAAAACACTTTTGAATTTACTTATCCGCACGATGTCACCAACTTTATATTTCCGCTTCACAGCTGTTTGCACATCATTGTAGATAGTAGAAAGCAGGAGCTTCTCATTCTTTTTAGTCACATCGCAAGGTCGCATTTTAATTGTTCGATGCTTTGTTTTATTATACGTATCAGTCACGGAGGGTAAAATATCTATCCACTTATAGCTACCTCTCATTGTAAATTCCTTATATAATCTACACTTTAGCGTACGAATAACACGTTCGGCAATAGACGCTTTCATTGTACTATATGTTGAATAATGGTTTATACCATATTTCTTCATGAGATTTTGAAATCGAGTATTATAAAACTCTTTACCATTGTCGGACTGTATATTTTTCGGCTGACGAGTGTCTTGTAGAATGCCTTCCATAGCATTACATACATCCAGACCGGTTTTCGATTTAAGGGGTTGAGTCCATAAAAATTTCGAGAAACAGTCTATAACCACAAGTATATATCTATACCCGCCATTCTCTCGTGCATGAGGTATAAATTCAGCCAAGTCAATCTGCCAAACATCGTCAAACCCTCTAATAATGAAGCGACGTCTGGGAAAGAATCTACGAGCCGGTCTATGCAGCTCATCAACTAAATGACGCTTAATACTATTCATAATTAACAATTATTGTTCAGCGTGTTAATACATCATGTAGGTAGAACAATGCGATGGTAAATGAATTAAAATTATGTCTCGTCTCTATGGTCTTGCGAGCGGTCGGGGTGGTGGTGGTGGTTGTGGGGGTGGGGAATTCCCTGATTTCTTTTCAAGTTTTTTTCTTATAGCTTCCAGTTTAGCATTGAGTTTAACCTCAATTCTACTCTCAACACTTTTTTCCATTCGATACAGCTTTTGATTAGTTTCAGCTTGTAGAGTATTTGCACTAACTTCGACAATCCCTTTGATTGTATCCAAGTTAACGCCCTTATTTAAATTATTTTTCAGTGCAAGTATTTCACCATCCAATTCCTTTTTAATTTTTTCAATCTTATTACTAACTTCAGAATTTGTAGCATGGTTTTTTCTTAAAACATCAAATTTAGCATCAATCTTCTTCTCAACACTAGCTTGCATCTGGTTTAATTTCCCATTAATCGACTGTTGCACATTATTTACACTAACATTAACAATACCCTTAAATATATCCAAATTAACAGTTTTATTTAAATTAGTTTTAAATGCATTCAAGTTCTCATCCAATTCCCTCTTAATTTTATCGATCTTGTCACTAACCCAGGTGTTTGTTGCGAGATTGTTCCTTAAATTGTCTAGTTCATTTTCGATTCTATTCTCAACAGCAGTCTGCATATGTTGTATGATATCACTAATATCCTCAGCCACTTTGGAATTCGAGGCGTCTATTTTTATTTGAATATCACTCACCACATTATCAATCCTTAGATCTATTACGCCAAGTATTCTAGATAGGTGACGCTTATTAACAGAATCCTGATCGTGTATAGGATCTGCTACACGACAAATACGTTTACCGCCAATATCAACATCACCTTCCTCTGTTAATGGCAGAGATGGCTTTTGACGTTTAACGCTAGCTTTACCGCTGCTAAGATATCGGCCAAATTTGTCTACACTCATGACGATACTGAGGAAAAGAATGATAGTATTAAATATTTATTCAATTACGCCGCATTCTTTAAGCTCCTCGATGATCGACTGCATTTCATTATGGGTACTTTCATTGCCAGAATCCCGAGAGGCCTTCAAAAGTTTAAGACGATCCACGAGCTCGTTTATGTCGTCCCAATAGACGTATTGATATCTATCATGGGTGTTGGAAACAAGCATGCTGCCTATATCTCCGCCAGACCATGTTTCTGAAGTCGAACTGGAATATTTAGCAAGAAGAGGTTTTATTATTTCACGCCATTTGTGGCCTCTAGTCCCCCTCAAGTTATTTTTGGGTTGGAACAGTTTGCGATGCACATTAGTTTCGTGTAAAATATCATAGTAATGTGATAAATCCTCCTCATTATATCTACTTGGGCTAGTTTTAAATATTAATTCATAAAGACCACGAGAACCCGTAAACAGCTTATTATTGATTATTATGTCTTTACCATCTAGATATAATGTATGCCCACCCAATTTCAATCTATTTGTTTCGGGTTCGAATGTGACACCATACGTTGTATCATATACATTGCTTGTATCTTGAAAAAGACCTCGCACAAACTCTCTCGGTAAAGGATTAAGATCTCCATAAAACGCGTTATGCGAATGCGGATCCTCTTCCACCAATGGATTAGACTGCTCATCGAATGGATTAATCGAAGAACTCTTTTCTATCTCTTGTTTTTTTATCAGCTTTCCTCTATTTTTCAAAGTGTTTGTAATATTCATTATGGGCTCCTTAATTGTTTGTGTTTCCTGTTTTATTGTTGTGTTCAAACCTTCTAGGTTCTCAGTAATGGGCTTAAACATTTTTCGTATTAAATAATCTTCATCGGAACGATTAAGCTTCAATTGCATATACTTATTCCTAATAACTTTACTTGCCTTAATAATATCACGCTTCAATTTCTCATAATCCATTTTTCTACTATTAACTGCCTGCCTGCGCATGATTATTTGCAGACAGATATATATTAACTGAATAAAATGAATAATTCACCAGCATATATAGCGATCAAAACCCTTCCTATAACGACCATTATGCAAATCACTATCCTTGTCTATCACCAGGAATCCGTATTTATCTTTCCAACACTCACCACAAACCGATTTAAACCGCTCAAATGACATGTCAACTCCAACATGATCGTTGTAAATATGTTGTAGATTTGTATTATCCTGCTTAAATAATACCAAAAAATTAGCATTATCCCTAACTAGCTGTTTCGGAATACTAGTATAAGTTTGACATAAATAAAAGCTATCAACACACTTATGTCTACCCATACAAAAATATTTTCTAATATTGTTTTGCTTATCGCACGCCACATCGTCAAAAATGAATATCGAATTTCTCTCAGCCTCCATGGGGTCTATTATATCATCATTCTCCTTACAAGGAAAATATTTCACATCTTTAACATTATTTAAAACATTCTCCAACAGCTTATATTTAGCTTGATATAAAGACTTGGAATAAATGTATACGTTTTCGAACTTGAGACCATTTTCATTGAATAATAACGATAGCATGAGATTTGTTTTCCCAGAGTTTGATGCACCACAAAGTAGCGCTCTAATGGAGTTCGGTAGTAGGCTGCTATGTTTCCGAAATTTACCCTTTTCATCAACGTCCAAATCCAAGTTGATTATTTCAAGTGCATCCTTCTGCTTCACAAGTCTCATGGTGAATGAATTATATATAAATTGTTGGATGTTTATAAAGCTAATTCATTTCGATGCTAACTTTTAAAGAGGGCGGAGGTGTCGTGAACTCGATAATCAACAAGTTGCCTATAGAGCTTCACCTGCCAGGTGGGTACATGTATTGTGGTCCTGGTACAAAGCTCCAGAAACGTTTAGCACGAGGTGATCCCGGCATTAATCCATTGGATGCGGCTTGTCGGGAGCACGATATCGCATATTCACAACATAAAGATTTAAAAGATAGACACGAGGCAGATTTGATATTGCAAGAAAAAGCTTGGAATCGTGTAAAGTCAGCAGACGCAAGTGTTGGTGAAAAGACAGCAGCCTGGTTGGTGACTAACGCAATGAAGGCCAAAAGAAAATTTGGTATGGGCTTAAAGAAAAAAACTTTTAAAAAAATAGTGTGCACCAATGTTAAGAAGACTCTTAAGCGATTCGGGGGTGATATTAAACAGGGTGCTAAATCATCATTGGCAGCAGCTAAGGTTGCAATCAAAGAGGCTGGAGGTCGAAAACATATTAAAACCCCCAGAATAATCCCCATACCGAAAGTTGGAGGCGTATTGCCACTCATACCAATATTCGCCGGGCTAAGCGCTCTCGGCTCACTGGCAGGCGGTGTAAGTGGTATAACACAAGCAGTACTCAAAGCGAAAGCGGCTCGAAGTCAATTACGGGAAGCTGAAAGGCATAATAAAACTATAGAAGCTATCGCATTAAAAGGTAAAGGATTATATCTGAAGCCATATAAGCGAGGCTTAGGTTTATATCTAAAACCATCAAAAAACTAATAAGTCGACTGCCTCAAAGAGCATTAACCGATCATGATATTTTGAAATATGCGAAATATATTCACCATTTTAGAGGTGTATTTATGAGGGATACTCTACCAAAATCACCCAACAAAAATGAAAGCGCAGTCGTTAATTTGGATAGCATTAAAGGATCGGGAACACATTGGGTCTGTTATAAGAAGAGAGGTTCTAATATATACTATTATGATTCGTTTGGCAATTTAAAGCCTCCACCGGAATTGATAGAATATTTTAATAGAAAGGGACCTAATAAAATAATGTATAATCATAAACGATACCAAAATTTCAATACATTCAATTGTGGTCACTTATGCTTAGAATTCCTACTAAATAATATATAATCGTATGTTCATATATCAATATATTAGTCATGTCGTACACTTTCACCCTGAAGGGCACAAAATCAGTGCTTTCTGTTGATTATTATCCGCCTATTGAATTGAATCCCCACTATGAATATGTTCTGGGTCTAATAGGATTTAATAGCTACAATTCGATTCCCAACATTGTAGAGGGCTGTAACAAATTTTATTATGATAATGACAAAGTTATTACAATTCCCACAGGATCTTATGAGATAAGTGATATCGCCGATTTCTTGATGAATGCGATGCCTAGAGGTGCAATATCCCTCAAACCAAACAACAATACAATAAAGTGTGAAATTAAAAGCAAATATGAAATAAATTTTGGACCTAGAGACTCTATAGGAAGCATATTAGGTTTTAGTGGGAAGCTATTACCAGCCGATCAAAAACATGAATCGGATTTACCTGTCAATATTATAAAAGTGTCGACAATAAGAATTGAGTGCAATATCACAACATCAGCCTACAACGATAGTCGTTTATCCCACACGCTCTATGAATTTTCTCCACAAGTTGAAGCTGGGTTTTCGATTAATATAGCGCCCGAGCATATAATATATCTACCAATTAATTCTAGGCGTATC
This sequence comes from Amphimallon solstitiale, assembly GCA_963170755.1. Lineage (NCBI taxonomy): Eukaryota > Metazoa > Arthropoda > Insecta > Coleoptera > Scarabaeidae > Amphimallon > Amphimallon solstitiale. The sequence goes on from OY720680.1 coordinate 130,906,449, forward strand.
GATAATATCACATTAACACTGCTCGATCAAGATGGTGATGCCGTAAACTTTAGAGGCGAGCAAATCATTGTTAGATTAGAATTAAAAAGAGTTTCATAATGGGCCTTTCATTTCGTAAACGTTATATAACTTCCTCACCCCCACAACGGAAGATCACTTCAACATCTAAACTCAAGCAGTTAACATCGGCCAATATAATATTTTTACAATCGTTAGGCTTTCGAGTAAAAAATGGAGGAAAAGCTATCAATATTTGAAGGTGTGCATTTTGACGAAGTTATAACGAAAGAAGAGTATCACACATATTATCCGAGAACACACAATTTCAACTTAAATGATGAAGTTCGCATAAGTATTCAAAATCAAGATATATACACACTACCTTCCGAGAGTTATATATACATAGAGGGGAAATTTAAACCTGATGATAATGGTACGGGTCTACCTGAATTAACAAACAATGCATACGCTTTTTTGTTTGATCAGATTCGATATGAGCTTAATGGTGTAGAAATCGATCGCGCAATGAAGCCAGGAATCAGTTCTACGATGAAAGCATTAGTCTCATATAATGAAGATGAAAGTCGAATGTTGTCGATTGCTGGGTGGGGACCATTCGCACAGCGGCAAGCAACACTCTCCAATAACAAGTTCAACGCATGCCTTCCATTGAGCATGCTTTTAGGCTTCTGTTCCGATTACAGGAGGGTTATTATTAACGTCAGTCAAGAATTAGTCCTAATTAGAAGTAAAACGGATGAAAACTGCTATCAAAACAAGACCGCTGATGGTACAAAAAAGGCTTCAATCGAGATTGAAAAGATTGAATGGCGGGTGCCACATGTAAGCGTAAATGATCAGACACGCTTAAAGTTCTTAAACACCCTTAAAACCAATAAACCGATATATCTAACATTTCGTAAATGGGAATTATATGAACTTCCAGCTTTGCGTGCAACGAAAACTGATATTTGGCCTGTTAAAACTAGCACTAATCTAGAGAAGCCCAGATATGCTATTATAGCGTTTCAACGCAACAGAAAAGATAATTTTCAATGCATCAGGCTTTGATCACGCTTCAATCACAAATATTAAATTGCATTTAAATTCAGAATATTACCCATATAGCGATATGAATATAGATATGAGTAAAAAACTATATGCCCAAGCATATCTAATGTACACAAAATTTCAATCGAGCTATTATGGAAGCACTCGGGGACCTCTCATGAGCTACGAGAAGTTCCACGATTCAGCACTTTACGTAATAGATTGTTCGAAGCAGAATGAGAGCTTAAAATCATCCACCGTCGATGTTAAGCTTGAGATGCAGTGCCAGGAGACGTTTAGCGAGGACACCTCTTGTTTATTGTTAATTTTACAAGATTGTGTCGTTGAATATAGTGCACTGACAGGTACTGTTAAGAAAATTATATAACATTCAGTCAATCGCGAGACATCATGGCTAAAAGAGGTGCAATTGACACTCGAGATCAACTTCAATCATTCCTTATTATAGACATACAAGGTTATGCGATTCAACATTTCGATCCAAAAGAGATGAGCATAAGTGACGGAGAAAGGAGCATCCATTTTTTATTTAAACCTAGCATCGAATTCCATCTATTATCGAAGAAAGACCAGAGGACCGTTCGATGGCTTGAAAATAATTATTTAAATATAGAATACTCTACTGGTTATGTATATTTTAAGGACATTATTAACTTGTTAAAAAATATCTGTAACTCATATAATAGAGTGTATGTTAAAGGACATCAAAAAAAGGAGTTACTTAAGCAATATGTTGATATTGACATAATTAACTTGGAATATTTTAATGATGTACCAAAGCTTATTAAAAATGTCAATCATTGTTTTTATCATAATAATAAAACTAATGAAGAATGTATATGCACGCAAAATAATATTATAACTCTATGCAATTATCTAAAAAATAAAGAATTATTTTAACCTTATTATTTTTATTTCAATCCACCTATACATATTAATAATAATATAGCAAAATAGTATACGTATAAACATGTCTATACATGTATAAAAGGACCGCCGAGACGGCACCAATCCGAGGTAGGTATGCAAGCGAGAGATTTTTTATACAAGTCCATTAATTAACCATCACCTGCCCTAAAAAGGGTCACCCGGACCGCAACCATTCGATGCAGGTATGAGACCGAAAAATTTAAGTGCATTCCTTAAAACACGGCCCGACCATGGGACTGGAATGTGGCCTCAGCTAATTGCCCCCGTTCACACGGATATACGTATGCGTGGGGAAAAAAAGGGTCGTCGCAGCTGTACATAGACCACACACACTCACCCATGGGAACAGAATGCAGCCGCGCTTAATTGCCTCAGTTCACACGCATATACGTATGCGTGTGGTAAAAAAGGGTTTTCTCTAATTGATTAACATATCAATTGGTGTGGGAACCTGACGCAGATGGATGTATACGTCACGAATGAGTATCTATATATGCGTAGATCGACATCTTTAATTTCATTATAATCAGTATCTTCGAAGAGTCAACATCGTTTTTTTTTTAGTGCTTGTTTGTGTTTTACTACAAGGTATTTAGAAAGCCTAATTTATATAATATTAACTTGCAATATTTTTCATTAGTTTTAAAATTTTATAGGACTTTTTAAAAATTGTTTTTTCCAATTATAAGGTTATTTTTTAAATAATTTAATGGTATATATTTTATTAATATTTTATTAATATTTTATTTTTATATACAATTAATCCAGGGTGCTTCAAAGTATTTTATACGCATTTAGTAGCTTCTTTATATTGTTTTTCTTTCTTTTTTTAATTTTTATAAGGTTTTAAAGGGTTTTATCAATAAATTTTCAATAATACAAGTATTTTTTAGTTAAATATACGCTGATCATAGTTTTTCTACTACTCTAAAATTTTATGGGACTTTTAAAAATTGTTTTTTCTCAATTATAAGGTTATTTTTTAAATAATTTAATGGTATATATTTTATTAATATTTTATTAATATTTTATTTTTATATACAATTATCCAGGGTGCTTCAAAGTATTTTATTTGTATTTAGTAGCTTCTTTATATTGTTTTTCTTTCTTTTTTTTAATTTTTATAAGGTTTTAAAGGGTTTTATCAATAAATTTTCAATAATACAAGTATTTTTTAGTTAAATATACGCTGATCATAGTTTTTCTACTACTCTAAAATTTTATAGGACTTTTTAAAAATTGTTTTTTCTCAATTATAAGGTTATTTTTTAAATAATTTAATGGTGTATATTTTATTAATATTTTATTGAATATTATTTTATATACAATTATCCAGGGTACTTCAAAGTATTTTATTTGTATTTAGTAGCTTCTTTATATTGTTTTTTTTTTTCTTTTTAAATTTTTAGGTGCGTAAATTTATATTATTAAATTGATTATTTTATAGGGTTTTATCAATAAATTCTCAATAATACAGGTATTTTTAGTTAAATATGCGCGGATCATAGTTTTTCTACCACTCTAAAATTTTATAGAACTTTTAAAAATTGTTTTTCTCAATTATAAGGCTAGCGAATCAGTCAAATAAATTAGCAATTTCGATATATTCAAAATTGGGTTTCAATAGCTTTTTATTCTTTTAAATTTATTATATTAATTATTTTTAATTTGTTTTTCATAGAATGAATTGCATCATTTGCGGAAAATCCTTCACCCGGCGCGACAACATGAAGCGGCATGTGAATACCCTCCACCGCAATTTTGTTTGCGGTATTTGTGGAGAGGGTGCGGATACATGTGAGCATGTTGCGGGACCACCTAAGAAGGTGGCCAAAGTAGATGTTACACCATCCACAAGTTCTAATAGACCTGTGGATGCTGCGCCATCTACCAGTCGAGATGCGCCTCAGAGAAGCTGTTGTGGGTTGATGTTCCCTAATAATTCTCTGTATAGGGGGCATCTTCGCACACAGCAGCATTTGAATAATAATACATTTATGCTGCCGGATGGAGTGTTCAAAATTAATTCCTCATTTAAAAGCCGGGTCGCGAGTTACAAAATTTTAGGTGATGAGAGTGCTGACATCACAAATTTTTTATCGAATTTGAAAATGAAAGTGTGCGGCCTGATTAACGATGTTCTAGCCAAGGTCGTATCGGGTATTAAGGTACAGTTAGAGCTATTTGCTCATTATGCTAAAACCGTAGCTGATGAGGAAATAGTCGACTTAAAGTCCTTCAATACTCGGTACGTCATTGTCACCGGGTCTTCAGACTTAGAGGACGTTTTTGATCAGGCTGCTGCCATCATAAAATCGAAAGCTGAAGAGTTTTCGGATAGGGGGAGCAATTGGACACTTAAGATGGTCTCGCATTTAGAGGTTAACATCAACAGCTACCAACCTCTTGGGGGATCATCTTATTTGGAACTACCCCCCTCTATTCGAAACAAGAAAGCATGCATCAATATTCAGAACTCGGATGATGCATGCTTGTGTTGGTCGATTGTAGCAGCACTCCACCCGGCAAACATGAGTGTAGATAGAGTTAGTAGTTATCCTCATTACTCCAGCGTCCTAAATTTAGAAGGTATTCAATTCCCGGTTAAAATTAAAGATATTTCAAAAATTGAGAATATGAACAATTTAAGTATTAACGTTTACGGTTTGGCTATTAATGATGAAACAAAAAATCATGAGGTGGTGGGGCCAATTCATTTCACTAAAAGCAGAAAAGATATCCACATCAATTTACTCCTAATTGATGATGGAAAAAGATCACATTATGTTTTAATTAAAAATCTGTCCAGGCTAGTCTCATCCCAAATCAATAACCATGGTCATGAAGCTCACATCTGCGATGGGTGTTTAATTAATTTCAGCACCATCGAAAAATTAAACGCTCATCAACAACACGATTGCAACCATGTGTATACGGTACTACCCTCAACCGACGCGCGTAAAACAAAATTTGGCGATATGCTGCCCGAAAATATTTTACGTTTCGATAGTCACCATAAGAAAATGTCCGTTCCGTTTGTCGTTTATGCGGATTTTGAAAGTATTCTCCAACCGATTCACACATGCAGCCGTGATCCAGCTAGTTCGTATACGAATAAAACATTCAAACACGTTCCATATAGTTTTGCATATCAAATTGTATGTTCGTTTGATGCAAAGTTGAATAAATTTGTCACGTATGCCGGTTTAGATTGCTCAACGGTGTTTGTCCAAAAATTGATAGAAGATGTTAAGCTAATCTATGAAAACTATTTAAAGACTATCGTGCCGATGAAAACTTTAAATAATAGCGAGCGAAAATTATATAATGAGGCCGTGATTTGCCACATTTGTGAGCTGTCTCTCAACGGAGATAGAGTGAGAGATCACTGCCACATTACGGGAGCGTTTCGAGGGGCCGCTCATTCTAATTGTAATCTAAACTTCAAAATTCCGAAATTTGTCCCTATCTATTTTCACAATTTGAGCGGGTATGATAGCCATCTATTTTTAAGAGATTTGGCACAACAAAATTTAGATATTGACGTAATTCCTATTAATAAAGAAAGATATATCAGTTTCAGCGCGAAAGTTTTGGTTGGTGACTACACAGATAAAAAATCGGGCGAGAAAAAAAATATTTATATAAAACTACGGTTTTTAGATAGTTTTCGATTCATGGCGTCTTCTATCGATAAGCTTGCACAAAATTTGAGCCCGCAAGACTTTGTCAATGTTAGGCGGGCGTTCCCACTAGATTCACATTTCCATTTAATTAGAAAGAAGGGTGTATTCCCCTATCAATACATAGATACCTTTGGGCGATTGAACGAATCGACCTTACCGGCAAAACGCGATTTTTTTAATTCATTAACGAATGTTGATATTTCGGATGTTGAATATCAACATGCGCAAACTGTATGGAATACGTTTGGATGTCAAAATTTATTAGAGTACTCAAACTTATATTTAAAATCAGACGTTTTACTTTTGGCCGATATTTTTGAAAATTTCAGGAAGATTTGTCGGGATACATACAGTCTGGATCCGGCTCAATATTACACCAGCCCGGGCTTGTCTTGGGATGCTATGTTGAAGCACACCAAAATTGAGCTGGAGCTACTCATAGACATCGACATGCATCATTTTGTTAAGCAGAGTATCAGGGGTGGGTTGTGTCAAGTATCATTGCGGCACGCTACGGCAAATAATAAGTATATGCCTAATTATGATGCGAGTGCTCCTAGCTCGTATTTAGCTTATTGGGACGCGAACAATTTGTACGGGTGGGCAATGTCGCAGTATCTACCATTCGGTGGGTTCAGTTGGGCTAGTCAGGATGAAATTGACAATCTAAATATATCTGGGGTCGCTGATGATTCGCCGATTGGCTATTTTTTGGAGGTAGATGTCACGTACCCTGTAACTTTGCACGATGAGCATAACGACCTTCCTTTTCTACCCGAAAACATGGTGCCTCCCACGTCTAAATTTCAGTATAAAAAGTTGATCGCGAATTTACAGAACAAAGAGAAATATGTCATACACTATCAAACGTTAAAGCAAGCATTACATTTCGGCCTTAAAATCACCAAAATTCACCGCGTTTTAAAATTCAACCAGTCAAACTGGCTTCAAACTTATATCGACCTAAACACCAGCCTACGTCAGCATGCTAGGAACGATTTTGAAAAGGACTTCTACAAGCTTATGAACAACTCCGTATATGGTAAAACCATGGAGAATGTTGATAAGCGAGTAGAAGTCAAATTGGTCACACGTTGGGAGGACCATGGCAAAAGTCGCGGGGCTGGTAGTTTAATCGCGAAACCGAATTTTAAAAGTGTTAGTATTTTTTCTGAAAACTTTGTGGCTGTCCAGATGGGGAAGCTGAAAGTCGTATATAATAAACCTATTTATATCGGCTTCTCCGTCTTGGAGCTATCAAAGCACCTGATGTATGACTTTTTCCACAATTTTTTGAGACGCGTGTATGCAGAAAAGGTCCGTCTGTGTTATATGGATACGGATAGTTTTATCCTAAAAGTAGAGACAGATGATATATACAGCGACATGAAAAAAAATATATCAAAATTCGATACATCGAACTTTTCGGCAAATAATGTCTACAGCATAGCACCTCAAAACAAGGCTGTTTTAGGTTTATTTAAAGACGAAAATGCGGGTAATATAATGAGTGAATTTGTCGGATTGCGCGCAAAAATGTATGCCTTAGAGGTTGAGGGTAGGGAGATTAAAAAGGTTAAGGGTGTTAAAAAGAACGTTGTGCGGGATGAGATTAGTCTGGCAGATTACAAACACTGTTTATTGAATAATGATATTTTATTAAGAGAGCAAAATCTTTTTCAAATCAAACTACATGAGATTTATACCGTCAAGCAAAATAAATTGAGCCTATCACCTCACGATGATAAACGCCGGATTGATGAGGATGGCATTCATACTCTCGCCTGGGGGCATTATAAAATCGACTCACCAGCTCCTTAGATGGTCGCTGCACATGCCTCGGGTGCAGCTGCTCTACCGCCTCAAATTGGGTAAGTACCCCCACCCTTTTTTTTGTTTGCTTCTCACTGTAATTTTCTCCCACTAAATCAGTATTAGTTTGTTTGCATTCGAGTTCACACATATTCTTTAACCTCTAAGATTAAAATGGAAGCTAGTAAGAATACAAAATTATTATGTACATAAACTTATATCTATATATTTTTTAATTATTTTCAGAAACTTATAATGAATTTATTGGCGATTCGCTTAAAATGATTGATGATAATATCGTTAAGGAAAAGCAACTGATTGGGCAGTCATCATACTTCCTCAACAAATGCGGTTCGAAGTGGGTGAATATCGGCCTTAGTCCGGCGGCTGGATTCGTGCCCATCATCCAGATTCGATCGCCTGCAAGCTGTGTATTCTTCACATTGGACGAGTGGGAAGAATTTTGTAAGACGGAGGGTTGCAGTCCGAATCATCAAATTCGAACGTCAACATTTAGAGATACTAGCGTAATTGTATTAAGCAGTCGCAATCAGCAACTGGTATTGTCCTCCGATACCTATAGCAATTTGTTTAATTTGCGACTGCTCATTAAGAGTAAATTAGAATTTTTAGTAAATAGTAATTTCATAACATTTTATAAAATGATCTTAACCGCCTGCATGGCATTAACTGGAGATTTATATACGAATGTATCAAAATTACTTGTTGATCATTGTAATTCATTTAACGCTTTCCTTATGATGGAAGTGCTACATATTAGCTATAATTCGCTTTACTATGACTTTGAGCTCATGAAGCTTGGAGATATTGTTAATTTAAAATAATATTGTTAATTTATAAATAATAATAAATAAATTGTTTTCTTAAAAATATATTGTTTGTTTTATTTTATTTTATAAGTAGGATATACATTTCAAGCATGCGGCTATCACAGAAGCAGACAGCCGTTGCGGTTTCCGCTGGAAACATGTTTAGACCTGTTTGAAGTACATTGAGAAGCGCGATAGCAAGCCTAGTAATTTATTCAGGAATTCTCTAGAAGCAAAGACCATCTTGATGGTCAGCCATTTTGTCTGACGTCACCTTAGTTTGGCTAGTGACCGTGAGAGGATGCTGCATTAGTTAGGTTGGTAATCATGAGAGATACCATTTCTTGGTTAGTGGCTGTGAGAGGGCGTCACATTGGGTTGGTAATGATGAAATCTGCCATTTTGGGCTGGCGACCACGAGGGGGGCCACATCAGTTGGGTTGGTAATGATGAAATCTGCCATTTTTAGTTGGGTTGGTAATGATGAAATCTGCAATTTTTAGTTGGGTTGGAGGCCGCGAGGGGGCGCCACATCACTTGGGTTGGTAATGATGAAATCTGCAATTTTAGTTGGGTTGGTAATGATGAAATCTGCAATTTTTAGTTGGGTTGGCGACCGCGAGGGGGCGCCACATCAGTTGGGTTGGCAGAGGGCGCCACTAGGGCGAGGGGGGTGAGGGGGAGCTGGGTGAGAGGGGGAGGAGGCGCCAGAATCGGCGTAAGTACCCTACTAAGATAGACCTATTAAACCCTGCTAAATCGACATTTTTTTCGAAACTTCTTACCGTTTCCTATATATTCGCGTTTAAAGTTTCGAAAAAATGTCGATTTGGCAGGATTTAATAGGTCTATCTTATACAGATTTTCACTGGGAACACTCTCGTTCAAAGAAAAACGTTCTATCTCTTACCGTTTCCGAGATATTCGCGTTTAGAGATAGAACGTTTTTCTTTGAACGAGAATGTTCAAAGACCTTTTAAATCCTGCTAGATCGACATTTTTTCGAAACTTTAATCGCGAATATCTCGGAAACGGTAAGAGATAGAACGTTTTTCTTTGAACGAGAGTGTTCGCAGTGAAAATCTGTATAAGATAGACATATTAAATCCTGCTAAATCGACATTTTTTCGAAACTTTAAACGCGAATATATAGGAAACTGTAAGAAGTTTCGAAAAAATGTCGATTTAGCAGGGTTTAATAGGTCTATCTTATACAGATTTTCACTGGGAACACTGTCGTTCAAAGAAAAACGTTCTATCTCTTACCGTTTCCGAGATATTCGCGTTTAGAGATAGAACGTTTTTCTTTGAACGAGAATGTTCAAAGACCTTTTAAATCCTGCTAGATCGACATTTTTTCGAAACTTTAATCGCGAATATCTCGGAAACGGTAAGAGATAGAACGTTTTTCTTTGAACGAGAGTGTTCCCAGTGAAAATCTGTATAAGATAGACCTATTACACCCTGCTAAATCGACATTTTTTCGAAACTTCTTACCGTTTCCTATATATTCGCGTTTAAAGTTTCGAAAAAATGTCGATTTGGCAGGATTTAATAGGTCTATCTTATACAGATTTTCACTGGGAACACTCTCGTTCAAAGAAAAACGTTCTATCTCTTACCGTTTCCGAGATATTCGCGTTTAGAGATAGAACGTTTTTCTTTGAACGAGAATGTTCAAAGACCTTTTAAATCCTGCTAGATCGACATTTTTTCGAAACTTTAATCGCGAATATCTCGGAAACGGTAAGAGATAGAACGTTTTTCCTTGAACGAGAGTGTTCCCAGTGAAAATCTGTATAAGATAGACCTATTAAACCCTGCTAAATCGACATTTTTTTCGAAACTTCTTACCGTTTCCTATATATTCGCGTTTAAAGTTTCGAAAAAATGTCGATTTGGCAGGATTTAATAGGTCTATCTTATACAGATTTTCACTGGGAACACTCTCGTTCAAAGAAAAACGTTCTATCTCTTACCGTTTCCGAGATATTCGCGTTTAGAGATAGAACGTTTTTCTTTGAACGAGAATGTTCAAAGACCTTTTAAATCCTGCTAGATCGACATTTTTTCGAAACTTTAATCGCGAATATCTCGGAAACGGTAAGAGATAGAACGTTTTTCTTTGAACGAGAGTGTTCGCAGTGAAAATCTGTATAAGATAGACATATTAAATCCTGCTAAATCGACATTTTTTCGAAACTTTAAACGCGAATATATAGGAAACTGTAAGAAGTTTCGAAAAAATGTCGATTTAGCAGGGTTTAATAGGTCTATCTTATACAGATTTTCACTGGGAACACTGTCGTTCAAAGAAAAACGTTCTATCTCTTACCGTTTCCGAGATATTCGCGTTTAGAGATAGAACGTTTTTCTTTGAACGAGAATGTTCAAAGACCTTTTAAATCCTGCTAGATCGACATTTTTTCGAAACTTTAATCGCGAATATCTCGGAAACGGTAAGAGATAGAACGTTTTTCTTTGAACGAGAGTGTTCCCAGTGAAAATCTGTATAAGATAGACCTATTACACCCTGCTAAATCGACATTTTTTCGAAACTTCTTACCGTTTCCTATATATTCGCGTTTAAAGTTTCGAAAAAATGTCGATTTGGCAGGATTTAATAGGTCTATCTTATACAGATTTTCACTGGGAACACTCTCGTTCAAAGAAAAACGTTCTATCTCTTACCGTTTCCGAGATATTCGCGTTTAGAGATAGAACGTTTTTCTTTGAACGAGAATGTTCAAAGACCTTTTAAATCCTGCTAGATCGACATTTTTTCGAAACTTTAATCGCGAATATCTCGGAAACGGTAAGAGATAGAACGTTTTTCTTTGAACGAGAATGTTCCCAGTGAAAATCTGTATAAGATAGATCTATTAAACCCTGCTAAATCGACATTTTTTTCGAAACTTCTTACCGTTTCCTATATATTCGCGTTTAAAGTTTCGAAAAAATGTCGATTTGGCAGGATTTAATAGGTCTATCTTATACAGATTTTCACTGGGAACACTCTCGTTCAAAGAAAAACGTTCTATCTCTTACCGTTTCCGAGATATTCGCGATTAAAGTTTCGAAAAAATGTCGATCTAGCAGGATTTAAAAGGTCTTTGAACATTCTCGTTCAAAGAAAAACGTTCTATCTCTAAACGCGAATATCTCGGAAACGGTAAGAGATAGAACGTTTTTCTTTGAACGAGAGTGTTCCCAGTGAAAATCTGTATAAGATAGACCTATTAAATCCTGCCAAATCGACATTTTTTCGAAACTTTAAACGCGAATATATAGGAAAAGGTAAGAAGTTTCGAAAAAAATGTCGATTTAGCAGGATTTAATAGGTCTATCTTATACAGATTTTCACTGGGAACACTCTCGTTCAAAGAAAAACGTTCTATCTCTTACCGTTTCCGAGATATTCGCGTTTAGAGATAGAACGTTTTCCTTTGAACGAGAATGTTCAAAGACCTTTTAAATCCTGCTAGATCGACATTTTTTCGAAACTTTAATCGCGAATATCTCGGAAACGGTAAGAGATAGAACGTTTTTCTTTGAACGAGAGTGTTCCCAGTGAAAATCTGTATAAGAAAGACCTATTAAATCCTGCTAAATCGACATTTTTTTCGAAACTTCTTACCGTTTCCTATATATTCGCGTTTAAAGTTTCGAAAAAATGTCGATTTGGCAGGATCTAAAAGGTCTATCTTATACAGATTTTCACTGGGAACACTCTCGTTCAAAGAAAAACGTTCTATCTCTTACCGTTTCCGAGATATTCGCGATTAAAGTTTCGAAAAAATGTCGACCTAGCAGGATTTAAAAGGTCTTTGAACATTCTCGTTCAAAGAAAAACGTTCTATCTCTAAACGCGAATATCTCGGAAACGGTAAGAGATAGAACGTTTTTCTTTGAACGAGAGTGTTCCCAGTGAAAATCTGTATAAGATAGACCTATTAAATCCTGCCAAATCGACATTTTTTCGAAACTTTAAACGCGAATATATAGGAAACGGTAAGAAGTTTCGAAAAAAATGTCGATTTAGCAGGGTTTAATAGGTCTATCCTATACAGATTTTCACTGGGAACACTCTCGTTCAAAGAAAAACGTTCTATCTCTTACCGTTTCCGAGATATTCGCGATTAAAGTTTCGAAAAAATGTCGATCTAGCAGGATTTAAAAGGTCTTTGAACATTCTCGTTCAAAGAAAAACGTTCTATCTCTAAACGCGAATATCTCGGAAACGGTAAGAGATAGAACGTTTTTCTTTGAACGAGAGTGTTCCCAGTGAAAATCTGTATAAGATAGACCTATTAAATCCTGCTAAATCGACATTTTTTTCGAAACTTCTTACCTTTTCCTATATATTCGCGTTTAAAGTTTCGAAAAAATGTCGATTTGGCAGGATTTAATAGGTCTATCTTATACAGATTTTCACTGGGAACACTCTCGTTCAAAGAAAAGCGTTCTATCTCTTACCGTTTCCGAGATATTCGCGTTTAGAGATAGAACGTTCTTCTTTGAACGAGAATGTTCAAAGACCTTTTAAATCCTGCTAGATCGACATTTTTTCGAAACTTTAATCGCGAATATCTCGGAAATGGTAAGAGATAGAACGTTTTTCTTTGAACGAGAGTGTTCCCAGTGAAAATCTGTATAAGATAGACCTATTAAACCCTGCTAAATCGACATTTTTTTCGAAACTTCTTACCGTTTCCTATATATTCGCGTTTAAAGTTTCGAAAAAATGTCGATTTGGCAGGATTTAATAGGTCTATCTTATACAGATTTTCACTGGGAACACTCTCGTTCAAAGAAAAACGTTCTATCTCTTACCGTTTCCGAGATATTCGCGATTAAAGTTTCGAAAAAATGTCGATCTAGCAGGATTTAAAAGGTCTTTGAACATTCTCGTTCAAAGAAAAACGTTCTATCTCTAAACGCGAATATCTCGGAAACGGTAAGAGATAGAACGTTTTTCTTTGAACGAGAGTGTTTCCAGTGAAAATCTGTATAAGATAGACCTATTAAATCCTGCCAAATCGACATTTTTTCGAAACTTTAAACGCGAATATATAGGAAAAGGTAAGAAGTTTCGAAAAAAATGTCGATTTAGCTGGATTTAATAGGTCTATCTTATACAGATTTTCACTGGGAACACTCTCGTTCAAAGAAAAACGTTCTATCTCTTACCGTTTCCGAGATATTCGCGTTTAGAGATAGAACGTTTTTCTTTGAACGAGAATGTTCAAAGACCTTTTAAATCCTGCTAGATCGACATTTTTTCGAAACTTTAATCGCGAATATCTCGGAAACGGTAAGAGATAGAACGTTTTTCTTTGAACGAGAGTGTTCCCAGTGAAAATCTGTATAAGATAGACCTATTAAATCCTGCCAAATCGACATTTTTTCGAAACTTTAAACGCGAATATATAGGAAACGGTAAGAAGTTTCGAAAAAAATGTCGATTTAGCAGGGTTTAATAGGTCTATCTTATACAGATTTTCACTGGGAACACTCTCGTTCAAAGAAAAACGTTCTATCTCTTACCGTTTCCGAGATATTCGCGATTAAAGTTTCGAAAAAGTGTCGATCTAGCAGGATTTAAAAGGTCTTTGAACAATCTCGTTCAAAGAAAAACGTTCTATCTCTAAACGCGAATATCTCGGAAACGGTAAGAGATAGAACGTTTTTCTTTGAACGAGAGTGTTCCCAGTGAAAATCTGTATAAGATAGACCTATTAAATCCTGCTAAATCGACATTTTTTTCGAAACTTCTTACCTTTTCCTATATATTCGCGTTTAAAGTTTCGAAAAAATGTCGATTTGGCAGGATTTAATAGGTCTATCTTATACAGATTTTCACTGGGAACACTCTCGTTCAAAGAAAAACGTTCTATCTCTTACCGTTTCCGAGATATTCGCGTTTAGAGATAGAACGTTTTTCTTTGAACGAGAATGTTCAAAGACCTTTTAAATCCTGCTAGATCGACATTTTTTCGAAACTTTAATCGCGAATATCTCGGAAACGGTAAGAGATAGAACGTTTTTCTTTGAACGAGAATGTTCCCAGTGAAAATCTGTATAAGATAGATCTATTAAACCCTGCTAAATCGACATTTTTTTCGAAACTTCTTACCGTTTCCTATATATTCGCGTTTAAAGTTTCGAAAAAATGTCGATTTGGCAGGATTTAATAGGTCTATCTTATACAGATTTTCACTGGGAACACTCTCGTTCAAAGAAAAACGTTCTATCTCTTACCGTTTCCGAGATATTCGCGATTAAAGTTTCGAAAAAATGTCGATCTAGCAGGATTTAAAAGGTCTTTGAACATTCTCGTTCAAAGAAAAACGTTCTATCTCTAAACGCGAATATCTCGGAAACGGTAAGAGATAGAACGTTTTTCTTTGAACGAGAGTGTTCCCAGTGAAAATCTGTATAAGATAGACCTATTAAATCCTGCCAAATCGACATTTTTTCGAAACTTTAAACGCGAATATATAGGAAAAGGTAAGAAGTTTCGAAAAAAATGTCGATTTAGCAGGATTTAATAGGTCTATCTTATACAGATTTTCACTGGGAACACTCTCGTTCAAAGAAAAACGTTCTATCTCTTACCGTTTCCGAGATATTCGCGTTTAGAGATAGAACGTTTTTCTTTGAACGAGAATGTTCAAAGACCTTTTAAATCCTGCTAGATCGACATTTTTTCGAAACTTTAATCGCGAATATCTCGGAAACGGTAAGAGATAGAACGTTTTTCTTTGAACGAGAGTGTTCCCAGTGAAAATCTGTATAAGAAAGACCTATTAAATCCTGCTAAATCGACATTTTTTTCGAAACTTCTTACCGTTTCCTATATATTCGCGTTTAAAGTTTCGAAAAAATGTCGATTTGGCAGGATCTAAAAGGTCTATCTTATACAGATTTTCACTGGGAACACTCTCGTTCAAAGAAAAACGTTCTATCTCTTACCGTTTCCGAGATATTCGCGATTAAAGTTTCGAAAAAATGTCGACCTAGCAGGATTTAAAAGGTCTTTGAACATTCTCGTTCAAAGAAAAACGTTCTATCTCTAAACGCGAATATCTCGGAAACGGTAAGAGATAGAACGTTTTTCTTTGAACGAGAGTGTTCCCAGTGAAAATCTGTATAAGATAGACCTATTAAATCCTGCCAAATCGACATTTTTTCGAAACTTTAAACGCGAATATATAGGAAACGGTAAGAAGTTTCGAAAAAAATGTCGATTTAGCAGGGTTTAATAGGTCTATCCTATACAGATTTTCACTGGGAACACTCTCGTTCAAAGAAAAACGTTCTATCTCTTACCGTTTCCGAGATATTCGCGATTAAAGTTTCGAAAAAATGTCGATCTAGCAGGATTTAAAAGGTCTTTGAACATTCTCGTTCAAAGAAAAACGTTCTATCTCTAAACGCGAATATCTCGGAAACGGTAAGAGATAGAACGTTTTTCTTTGAACGAGAGTGTTCCCAGTGAAAATCTGTATAAGATAGACCTATTAAATCCTGCTAAATCGACATTTTTTTCGAAACTTCTTACCTTTTCCTATATATTCGCGTTTAAAGTTTCGAAAAAATGTCGATTTGGCAGGATTTAATAGGTCTATCTTATACAGATTTTCACTGGGAACACTCTCGTTCAAAGAAAAGCGTTCTATCTCTTACCGTTTCCGAGATATTCGCGTTTAGAGATAGAACGTTTTTCTTTGAACGAGAATGTTCAAAGACCTTTTAAATCCTGCTAGATCGACATTTTTTCGAAACTTTAATCGCGAATATCTCGGAAATGGTAAGAGATAGAACGTTTTTCTTTGAACGAGAGTGTTCCCAGTGAAAATCTGTATAAGATAGACCTATTAAACCCTGCTAAATCGACATTTTTTTCGAAACTTCTTACCGTTTCCTATATATTCGCGTTTAAAGTTTCGAAAAAATGTCGATTTGGCAGGATTTAATAGGTCTATCTTATACAGATTTTCACTGGGAACACTCTCGTTCAAAGAAAAACGTTCTATCTCTTACCGTTTCCGAGATATTCGCGATTAAAGTTTCGAAAAAATGTCGATCTAGCAGGATTTAAAAGGTCTTTGAACATTCTCGTTCAAAGAAAAACGTTCTATCTCTAAACGCGAATATCTCGGAAACGGTAAGAGATAGAACGTTTTTCTTTGAACGAGAGTGTTTCCAGTGAAAATCTGTATAAGATAGACCTATTAAATCCTGCCAAATCGACATTTTTTCGAAACTTTAAACGCGAATATATAGGAAAAGGTAAGAAGTTTCGAAAAAAATGTCGATTTAGCTGGATTTAATAGGTCTATCTTATACAGATTTTCACTGGGAACACTCTCGTTCAAAGAAAAACGTTCTATCTCTTACCGTTTCCGAGATATTCGCGTTTAGAGATAGAACGTTTTTCTTTGAACGAGAATGTTCAAAGACCTTTTAAATCCTGCTAGATCGACATTTTTTCGAAACTTTAATCGCGAATATCTCGGAAACGGTAAGAGATAGAACGTTTTTCTTTGAACGAGAGTGTTCCCAGTGAAAATCTGTATAAGATAGACCTATTAAATCCTGCCAAATCGACATTTTTTCGAAACTTTAAACGCGAATATATAGGAAAAGGTAAGAAGTTTCGAAAAAAATGTCGATTTGGCAGGATTTAATAGGTCTATCTTATACAGATTTTCACTGGGAACACTCTCGTTCAAAGAAAAACGTTCTATCTCTTACCGTTTCCGAGATATTCGCGTTTAGAGATAGAACGTTTTTCTTTGAACGAGAATGTTCAAAGACCTTTTAAATCCTGCTAGATCGACATTTTTTCGAAACTTTAATCGCGAATATCTCGGAAACGGTAAGAGATAGAACGTTTTTCTTTGAACGAGAGTGTTCCCAGTGAAAATCTGTATAAGATAGACCTATTAAATCCTGCCAAATCGACATTTTTTCGAAACTTTAAACGCGAATATATAGGAAACGGTAAGAAGTTTCGAAAAAAATGTCGATTTAGCAGGGTTTAATAGGTCTATCTTATACAGATTTTCACTGGGAACACTCTCGTTCAAAGAAAAACGTTCTATCTCTTACCGTTTCCGAGATATTCGCGATTAAAGTTTCGAAAAAATGTCGATCTAGCAGGATTTAAAAGGTCTTTGAACATTCTCGTTCAAAGAAAAACGTTCTATCTCTAAACGCGAATATCTCGGAAACGGTAAGAGATAGAACGTTTTTCTTTGAACGAGAGTGTTCCCAGTGAAAATCTGTATAAGATAGACCTATTAAACCCTGCTAAATCGACATTTTTTTCGAAACTTCTTACCGTTTCCTATATATTCGCGTTTAAAGTTTCGAAAAAATGTCGATTTAGCAGGATTTAATAGGTCTTTCTTATACAGATTTTCACTGGCAAGACTCTCGTTCAAAGAAAAACGTTCTATCTCTTACCGTTTCCGACATATTCGCGATTAAAGTTTCGAAAAAATGTCGATCTAGCAGGATTTAAAAGGTCTTTGAACATTCTCGTTCAAAGAAAAACGTTCTATCTCTAAACGCGAATATCTCGGAAACGGTAAGAGATAGAACGTTTTTCTTTGAACGAGAGTGTTCCCAGTGAAAATCTGTATAAGATAGACCTATTAAATCCTGCTAAATCGACATTTTTTTCGAAACTTCTTACCTTTTCCTATATATTCGCGTTTAAAGTTTCGAAAAAATGTCGATTTGGCAGGATTTAATAGGTCTATCTTATACAGATTTTCACTGGGAACACTCTCGTTCAAAGAAAAACGTTCTATCTCTTACCGTTTCCGAGATATTCGCGTTTAGAGATAGAACGTTTTTCTTTGAACGAGAATGTTCAAAGACCTTTTAAATCCTGCTAGATCGACATTTTTTCGAAACTTTAATCGCGAATATCTCGGAAACGGTAAGAGATAGAACGTTTTTCTTTGAACGAGAGTGTTCCCAGTGAAAATCTGTATAAGATAGACCTATTAAATC
This sequence comes from Amphimallon solstitiale, assembly GCA_963170755.1. NCBI lineage: Eukaryota > Metazoa > Arthropoda > Insecta > Coleoptera > Scarabaeidae > Amphimallon > Amphimallon solstitiale. The sequence continues at coordinate 130,924,807 of OY720680.1, forward strand.
CTGCCAAATCGACATTTTTTCGAAACTTTAAACGCGAATATATAGGAAAAGGTAAGAAGTTTCGAAAAAAATGTCGATTTAGCAGGATTTAATAGGTCTATCTTATACAGATTTTCACTGGGAACACTCTCGTTCAAAGAAAAACGTTCTATCTCTTACCGTTTCCGAGATATTCGCGTTTAGAGATAGAACGTTTTTCTTTGAACGAGAATGTTCAAAGACCTTTTAAATCCTGCTAGATCGACATTTTTTCGAAACTTTAATCGCGAATATCTCGGAAACGGTAAGAGATAGAACGTTTTTCTTTGAACGGGAGTGTTCCCAGTGAAAATCTGTATAAGATAGACCTATTAAATCCTGCCAAATCGACATTTTTTCGAAACTTTAAACGCGAATATATAGGAAACGGTGAAGAAGTTTCGAAAAAAATGTCGATTTAGCAGGGTTTAATAGGTCTATCTTATACAGATTTTCACTGGGAACACTCTCGTTCAAAGAAAAACGTTCTATCTCTTACCGTTTCCGAGATATTCGCGATTAAAATTTCGAAAAAATGTCGATCTAGCAGGATTTAAAAGGTCTTTGAACATTCTCGTTCAAAGAAAAACGTTCTATCTCTAAACGCGAATATCTCGGAAACGGTAAGATATAGAACGTTTTTCTTTGAACCAGAGTGTTCCCAGGGAAAATCTGTATAAGATAGACCTATTAAATCCTGCCAAATCGACATTTTTTCGAAACTTTAAACGCGAATATATAGGAAAAGGTAAGAAGTTTCGAAAAAAATGTCGATTTAGCAGGATTTAATAGGTCTATCTTATACAGATTTTCACTGGGAACACTCTCGTTCAAAGAAAAACGTTCTATCTCTTACCGTTTCCGAGATATTCGCGATTAAAGTTTCGAAAAAATGTCGATCTAGCAGGATTTAAAAGGTCTTTGAACATTCTCGTTCAAAGAAAAACGTTCTATCTCTAAACGCGAATATCTCGGAAACGGTAAGAGATAGAACGTTTTTCTTTGAACGAGAGTGTTCCCAGTGAAAATCTGTATAAGATAGACCTATTAAATCCTGCCAAATCGACATTTTTTCGAAACTTTAAACGCGAATATATAGGAAACGGTAAGAAGTTTCGAAAAAAATGTCGATTTAGTAGGATTTAATAGGTCTATCTTATACAGATTTTCACAGGGAACACTCTCGTTCAAAGAAAAACGTTCTATCTCTTACCGTTTCCGAGATATTCGCGATTAAAGTTTCGAAAAAATGTCGATCTAGCAGGATTTAAAAGGTCTTTGAACATTCTCGTTCAAAGAAAAACGTTCTATCTCTAAACGCGAATATCTCGGAAACGGTAAGAGATAGAACGTTTTTCTTTGAACGAGAGTGTTCCCAGTGAAAATCTGTATAAGATAGACCTATTAAATCCTGCTAAATCGACATTTTTTTCGAAACTTCTTACCTTTTCCTATATATTCGCGTTTAAAGTTTCGAAAAAATGTCGATTTGGCAGGATTTAATAGGTCTATCTTATACAGATTTTCACTGGGAACACTCTCGTTCAAAGAAAAACGTTCTATCTCTTACCGTTTCCGAGATATTCGCGATTAAAGTTTCGAAAAAATGTCGATCTAGCAGGATTTAAAAGGTCTTTTAACATTCTCGTTCAAAGAAAAACGTTCTATCTCTAAACGCGAATATCTCGGAAACGGTAAGAGATAGAACGTTTTTCTTTGAACGAGAGTGTTCCCAGTGAAAATCTGTATAAGATAGACCTATTAAATCCTGCCAAATCGACATTTTTTCGAAACTTTAAACGCGAATATATAGGAAACGGTAAGAAGTTTCGAAAAAAATGTCGATTTAGCAGGGTTTAATAGGTCTATCTTATACAGATTTTCACTGGGAACACTCTCGTTCAAAGAAAAACGTTCTATCTCTTACCGTTTCCGAGATATTCGCGATTAAAGTTTCGAAAAAATGTCGATCTAGCAGGATTTAAAAGGTCTTTGAACATTCTCGTTCAAAGAAAAACGTTCTATCTCTAAACGCGAATATCTCGGAAACGGTAAGAGATAGAACGTTTTTCTTTGAACGAGAGTGTTCCCAGTGAAAATCTGTATAAGATAGACCTATTAAATCCTGCCAAATCGACATTTTTTTCGAAACTTTAAACGCGAATATATAGGAAAAGGTAAGAAGTTTCGAAAAAAATGTCGATTTAGCAGGATTTAATAGGTCTATCTTATACAGATTTTCACTGGGAACACTCTCGTTCAAAGAAAAACGTTCTATCTCTTACCGTTTCCGAGATATTCGCGTTTAGAGATAGAACGTTTTTCTTTGAACGAGAATGTTCAAAGACCTTTTAAATCCTGCTAGATCGACATTTCTTCGAAACTTTAATCACGAATATCTCGGAAACGGTAAGAGATAGAACGTTTTTCTTTGAACGAGAGTGTTCCCAGTGAAAATCTGTATAAGATAGACCTATTAAACCCTGCTAAATCGACATTTTTTTCGAAACTTCTTACCGTTTCCTATATATTCGCGTTTAAAGTTTCGAAAAAATGTCGATTTGGCAGGATTTAATAGGTCTATCTTATACAGATTTTCACTGGGAACACTCTCGTTCAAAGAAAAACGTTCTATCTCTTACCGTTTCCGAGATATTCGCGTTCAGAGATAGAACGTTTTTCTTTGAACGAGAATGTTCAAAGACCTTTTAAATCCTGCTAGATCGACATTTTTTCGAAACTTTAATCGCGAATATCTCGGAAACGGTAAGAGATAGAACGTTTTTCTTTGAACGAGAGTGCTCCCAGTGAAAATCTGTATAAGATAGAGCTATTAAATCCTGCCAAATCGACATTTTTTCGAAACTTTAAACGCGAATATATAGGAAACGGTAAGAAGTTTCGAAAAAAATGTCGATTTAGCAGGGTTTAATAGGTCTATCTTATACAGATTTTCACTGGGAACACTCTCGTTCAAAGAAAAACGTTCTATCTCTTACCGTTTCCGAGATATTCGCGATTAAAGTTTCGAAAAAATGTCGATCTAGCAGGATTTAAAAGGTCTTTGAACATTCTCGTTCAAAGAAAAACGTTCTATCTCTAAACGCGAATATCTCGGAAACGGTAAGAGATAGAACGTTTTTCTTTGACCGAGAGTGTTCCCAGTGAAAATCTGTATAAGATAGACCTATTAAATCCTGCCAAATCGACATTTTTTCGAAACTTTAAACGCGAATATATAGGAAAAGGTAAGACTTTTCGAAAAAATGTCGATTTAGCAGGATTTAATAGGTCTATATTATACAGATTTTCACTGGGAACACTCTCGTTCAAAGAAAAACGTTCTATCTCTTACCGTTTCCGAGATATTCGCGATTAAAGTTTCGAAAAAATGTCGATCTAGCAGGATTTAAAAGGTCTTTGAACATTCTCGTTCAAAGAAAAACGTTCTATCTCTAAACGCGAATATCTCGGAAACGGTAAGAGATAGAACGTTTTTCTTTGAACGAGAGTGTTCCCAGTGAAAATCTGTATAAGATAGACCTATTAAATCCTGCCAAATCGACATTTTTTCGAAACTTTAAACGCGAATATATAGGAAAAGGTAAGAAGTTTCGAAAAAAATGTCGATTTAGCAGGATTTAATAGGTCTATCTTATACAGATTTTCACTGGGAACACTCTCGTTCAAAGAAAAACGTTCTATCTCTTACCGTTTCCGAGATATTCGCGTTTAGAGATAGAACGTTTTTTTTTGAACGAGAATGTTCAAAGACCTTTTAAATCCTGCTAGATCGACATTTTTTCGAAACTTTAATCGCGAATATCTCGGAAACGGTAAGAGATAGAACGTTTTTCTTTGAACGAGAGTGTTCCCAGTGAAAATCTGTATAAGATAGACCTATTAAACCCTGCTAAATCGACATTTTTTTCGAAACTTCTTACCGTTTCCTATATATTCGCGTTTAAAGTTTCGAAAAAATGTCGATTTGGCAGGATTTAATAGGTCTATCTTATACAGATTTTCACTGGGAACACTCTCGTTCAAAGAAAAACGTTCTATCTCTTACCGTTTCCGAGATATTCGCGATTAAAGTTTCGAAAAAATGTCGATCTAGCAGGATTTAAAAGGTCTTTGAACATTCTCGTTCAAAGAAAAACGTTCTATCTCTAAACGCGAATATCTCGGAAACGGTAAGAGATAGAACGTTTTTCTTTGAACGAGAGTGTTCCCAGTGAAAATCTGTATAAGATAGACCTATTAAATCCTGCCAAATCGACATTTTTTCGAAACTTTAAACGCGAATATATAGGAAAAGGTAAGAAGTTTCGAAAAAAATGTCGATTTAGCAGGATTTAATAGGTCTATCTTATACAGATTTTCACTGGGAACACTCTCGTGCAAAGAAAAACGTTCTATCTCTTACCGTTTCCGAGATATTCGCGTTTAGAGATAGAACGTTTTTCTTTGAACGAGAATGTTCAAAGACCTTTTAAATCCTGCTAGATCGACATTTTTTCGAAACTTTAATCGCGAATATCTCGGAAACGGTAAGAGATAGAACGTTTTTCTTTGAACGAGAGTGTTCCCAGTGAAAATCTGTATAAGATAGACCTATTAAACCCTGCTAAATCGACATTTTTTTCGAAACTTCTTACCGTTTCCTATATACTCGCGTTTAAAGTTTCGAAAAAATGTCGATTTGGCAGGATTTAATAGGTCTATCTTATACAGATTTTCACTGGGAACACTCTCGTGCAAAGAAAAACGTTCTATCTCTTACCGTTTCCGAGATATTCGCGTTTAGAGATAGAACGTTTTTCTTTGAACGAGAATGTTCAAAGACCTTTTAAATCCTGCTAGATCGACATTTTTTCGAAACTTTAATCGCGAATATCTCGGAAACGGTAAGAGATAGAACGTTTTTCTTTGAACGAGAGTGTTCCCAGTGAAAATCTGTATAAGATAGACCAATTAAATCCTGCCAAATCGACATTTTTTCGAAACTTTAAACGCGAATATATAGGAAAAGGTAAGAAGTTTCGAAAAAAATGTCGATTTAGCAGGATTTAATAGGTCTATCTTATACAGATTTTCACTGGGAACACTCTCGTTCAAAGAAAAACGTTCTATCTCTTACCGTTTCCGAGATATTCGCGTTTAGAGATAGAACGTTTTTCTTTGAACGAGAATGTTCAAAGACCTTTTAAATCCTGCTAGATCGACATTTTTTCGAAACTTTAATCGCGAATATCTCGGAAACGGTAAGAGATAGAACGTTTTTCTTTGAACGAGAGTGTTCCCAGTGAAAATCTGTATAAGATAGACCTATTAAACACTGCTAAATCGACATTTTTTTCGAAACTTCTTACCGTTTCCAATATATTCGCGTTTAAAGTTTCGAAAAAATGTCGATTTGGCAGGATTTAATAGGTCTATCTTATACAGATTTTCACTGGGAACACTCTCGTTCAAAGAAAAACGTTCTATCTCTTACCGTTTCCGAGATATTCGCGATTAAAGTTTCGAAAAAATGTCGATCTAGCAGGATTTAAAAGGTCTTTGAACATTCTCGTTCAAAGAAAAACGTTCTATCTCTAAACGCGAATATCTCGGAAACGGTAAGAGATAGAACGTTTTTCTTTGAACGAGAGTGTTCCCAGTGAAAATCTGTATAAGATAGACCTATTAAATCCTGCCAAATCGACATTTTTTCGAAACTTTAAACGCGAATATATAGGAAAAGGTAAGAAGTTTCGAAAAAAATGTCGATTTAGCAGGATTTAATAGGTCTATCTTATACAGATTTTCACTGGGAACACTCTCGTTCAAAGAAAAACGTTCTATCTCTTACCGTTTCCGAGATATTCGCGTTTAGAGATAGAACGTTTTTCTTTGAACGAGAATGTTCAAAGACCTTTTAAATCCTGCTAGATCGACATTTTTTCGAAACTTTAATCGCGAATATCTCGGAAACGGTAAGAGATAGAACGTTTTTCTTTGAACGAGAGTGTTCCCAGTGAAAATCTGTATAAGATAGACCTATTAAATCCTGCTAAATCGACATTTTTTCGAAACTTCTTACCGTTTCCTATATATTCGCGTTTAAAGTTTCGAAAAAATGTCGATTTGGCAGGATTTAATAGGTCTATCTTATACAGATTTTCACTGGGAACACTCTCGTTCAAAGAAAAACGTTCTATCTCTTACCGTTTCCGAGATATTCGCGTTTAGAGATAGAACGTTTTTCTTTGAACGAGAATGTTCAAAGACCTTTTAAATCCTGATAGATCGACATTTTTTCGAAACTTTAATCGCGAATATCTCGGAAACGGTAAGAGATAGAACGTTTTTCTTTGAACGAGAGTGTTCCCAGTGAAAATCTGTATAAGATAGACCTATTAAATCCTGCTAAATCGACATTTTTTTCGAAACTTCTTACCTTTTCCTATATATTCGCGTTTAAAGTTTCGAAAAAATGTCGATTTGGCAGGATTTAATAGGTCTATCTTGTACAGATTTTCACTGGGAACACTCTCGTTCAAAGAAAAACGTTCTATCTCTTACCGTTTCCGAGATATTCGCGTTTAGAGATAGAACGTTTTTCTTTGAACGAGAATGTTCAAAGACCTTTTAAATCCTGCTAGATCGACATTTTTTCGAAACTTTAATCGCGAATATCTCGGAAACGGTAAGAGATAGAACGTTTTTCTTTGAACGAGAGTGTTCCCAGTGAAAATCTGTATAAGATAGACCTATTAAACCCTGCTAAATCGACATTTTTTTCGAAACTT